>JAXQJV010000068.1:0-47869 GCA_037042255.1 Penicillium sp. PG106-07D | reverse complement strand
AACTCTATAAATGTTTCATTCACTAGCTCACTATTTTTCAAATCCACAGTATTGTTACAGACCATAGCATCCTACGACGTATGGGAGATCGCGGCGATCATCAGCAGCTAAGCTATGCTCTACACAGTAATCGGTTTTTGCCTTATGGATTGAAGATGTCTGACCTTGAGAAGAGCACATATTACGGATTGCGTCACCCAGTTCAACGTGGGTGCATCAGCTCCCCCTCTGTATGGAAGGAGGGATGATCAGCACCAACCACCTCGAGGATTATCTATTCAGAAATAGAGCTACGAGCTAGCTTTTTCCTTGCATATTCAAACTCTATAGCTATTTGGTTCAATGATCTTCCGGGACGCCCCCACCAAATGATTCGCTCGTCGTGATTCTCCCTGCATTCCTCAGCGCTCAATGCACCGGCGTGACCCTAGTCGGCAGGATCGACGCAAAGTAGAGTCATGAAGAATGTAGAAGCTTACAATTATCCGAGTAAAATGTCCGCCTACTTGTCGAGATCAAATAGAGCTTACTTGACACCTCAAGCTTCCCGTTAAAAAATTAGCAGGAAGCTATCCGGCTACATCATGTCACCAACATCGAGCGCCAACCATGGGTTACGAAGATTGAATATAGGTATCTTTTTGATGCTATCTGCATCTGCTACGTCAGGATATAATGCCAGCCAAATCAACAGCTTGCTCGTGCTCCCAGAGTGTGAGTTGATTTCCACCTTGGAAGGGATCCATGGACGGATGCCTCTGACACAGAAACAGTCACACGGTTCCTCAGCGGCCTCGATGCTAATTCAACTGGTCTCATTATTGCTTCCGTCTCTCTTGGAGCCTTTCTTTCCTTTATCCCGGCTTCCTATGTTGCCGACAAACTGGGCCGCAAAAGATGTGTTAGTATCGGAGCTTCACTTTGCATACTGGCTTCCATATTTCAAGTCGCAGTCACACATCCCTGGGTTTTCTTCTGTGCCCGTGTTGTGACTGGCGCTGGCGTGGGATTCTCCCAAACTGCAGCACCCCTCTTGATCGCGGAAACAGCTCATCCAAGTCAAAGACCGACGCTCACTGGTCTCTACAATGCCATCTGGTTTTGTGGGTCCATTACCGCTGCTGCCATCGCCTTCTCTACTTTGTCCATCGACAATAGCTGGTCCTGGAGAGTACCATGTCTGCTGCAAATTCTCTACCCGTCCTTACAACTCGTCGCTCTTTTCATTATTCCCGAGAGTCCACGTTGGCTTGTTTCGAAGAACCGGCAAGGAGAAGCACTTGCTATGCTAACGCGTTATCATGCGAATGGAGATATGCACGACAAGCTGGTTCAAGAGGAGTACGATCAGATTTGTGCTAGCATTCATGTTGAAGCTGATCAAAAGTCTGCCTCGCGGTGGAGCGCGTTCTTCCGATCGAATGGAGACATCCATCGCTTTTCCATTTGCATCCTTATGGGCTTTATGCAGGAGTGGACAGGCAACGGTATGATTTAACACCAGCACATGTTTGAGTTCGGATGATCAACAATCTCTAACCTTATTTCCCCAACTAGGAGTCACTTCATATTATCTGCCGCCGATCTTGGGGTCCGTCGGTATAACTAATGCCGTTCACCAAGCTGCCGTCAACATTAGCCTTCAATTCTGGAATTTAATTTTCGCTGTCGCCGGAGCAAGTACTTCGGACAAATACGGACGACGAGTGCTGTGGCTATGCGCGACAACGCTAATGATCATCTTTCTCTCGACCTCAACAGTCATGGCCGGTCTCTTCAGCGAATTGCACATTCTGGAAGCAGGCATCACAGTCGTCCCGATGCTGTTTCTCTTCTGTGCAGCCTACGACTTCGCATACATGCCGCTCTTCATCGCCTATCCGGCCGAAATCCTGCCTTTCCAGCTCCGCGCCAAAGGTCTTGCCGTCACACTTACAACAGACTCACTGGCCTGCTTCTTCAATCAATATGTCAACCCGGTGGCATTTTCAGCGCTTCGGTGGAAATACTTCAGTATCTACGTAGGCTGTCTGGTCGTTGTTCTTGGACTGGTTTACTTCTTCTTCCCAGAGACACAAGGAAGGTCTCTGGAAGAAGTGGCTCGGATCTTCGAGAGCTCCTCTGTCAAGGATCACGAGAAAGCTTTGAGTGATTCCGATGGATCCAAGAACTCTTCTTTTGTGATGAAGTACGATGAATAGTCCCGCAGGGGTATCATGTCTATACCTGGTTCGGATCTAAAGCGTCTTGTTTTCGCCTATCCAGCATCAGCGTCTGTTTCATTATTTTTCATTCATATTTACACACTTACTGTATCTTTTCCTAATGTTTTCCTTGTGTTTGCTCCGCTCATCGGTATACGTCCAGTTGTTGTTGTTCGCGTCGATCCAAGGCCAATGGATCGCTCTTTGTCGCTGATTGCAGCCTTCGCATAATCTAGTTTTCCAAAGGATAGGTTGTATCTTGATAGAGTATCTAAGTTAGGTAGAAGTCTTACTCAATTTTTGAAACTTAAGAGTCCAGCGCCTATTCTTTAAGAGATGAATTGCCAACCGAAACCGCTCGGCTTCCCATCTCAGGCTAGGGTACATACTCGTTTTCCATATTACTAAGACAATTGAAAAAGAGACGATAGATATACAACACGAAGTGAAAGAACGTAGCCCCACTGCTATTCAAGTACGCAGCCAGTTCCCTTGCCATCGGACAAGGTGCTCCTCGTCGTCATCGACGACCACCACCATCCAGACACCAACCTCACGGTTATTTGCCAGCAATGGCGTGCAGTGAATCCAACGGTAACGACCTTGGTCCTTGAAGCGATTGACCCACTTGATTCGCGCTGTGACACTGCGGCCAGCCATCATGGCGTGAGGAATATTCTCACGCTTTGCACATGAATCACCAATCCGCGATGGAAATGAAGACTGCAGCATGCCAGGGATCTGAAGTGATGGAGAAGTGAAGAGGATTCGGGGTGATGGGTAAGGTCGGACGAGGAGGTACTGCAATGAAAGTAATCAGATTAAGGTCAAAATGCATGTAGGGACCTAAAACTTACATTTTTGTAAACACCTGCCAAAGACCCGCCAGGGGTTGGGACTGGCGATTGTCCTGCGTTCAATCGAAGTTCACCCTCTTTCTCAGGTCTTTGCAGCCACAGTCGGCAGTCCAACTTTAATTCGTCGACAACTAGATGGAACAAATTGCCACATGATCGTGGACATTGCGCAGCTCACGCGGACTGAACAGTTCGCCAAGCTCTTGAAATTCAGTATTCTTTGGCAGAGACTTTAGGACGGACTCGTTATCGGGTGCCTCTGTCTCTGCCTGGAGGTGTTTGAGAGACTCCATCTGCGCTCCTTCCATTGCTAGGCCAGATACATCAATCTGGGCACCTATGAAGTAGCGGACCTTGCCATGGCTGTCGCACAATGGGGAAGTTTGGAGGAGGTTCATGAAAGGCGAGCCATCACGACGGCTATCATTATTCGTTAGTTTTCTTATATTTGCCAATGGGCATCCCGCGAGAACTCACTAATTGAGAAACAGCTCCGAATGGTGCCGACCTTCCGCAATGCTTTCTCGAATACGTCGTACACTATTTGGATTGGTCTTGGGGCCATGCAAGAAGCGGCAGTTTCGCCCTAACACGTAATCCATGCCATACTGTGTAGCCCGGTGGAATTCTGATAATGAATCGTTAGCTCAAAAAATGTCACGACCTAGAAACTGCGAGATCGCAATTAGTCACCTCCAGACGCAAGATGATAGGGTTATCCGGACGAGAGTGGTCTGTTGGGCAAAATACGTCTGCCAGCGCATCGGACGTCCCTTGAAACTTATCCGGAAATGTTCCTCGTATGCGTTCCTCCAACACCTTGCTAGTGACCTTGATACATGTGGACGTGATAAATGCAGGCAACTCCTCCGCTGTGAGAGCATCTAGCGCGTGCTGGACGCGAGCTTCAAGTGCGGAATTTATAGTGGGTTCCACTGGTTCTTTCGCCGTCTCGATGCCGGGCGTAGGTACATCGACCGAGAGCCGGACTAACTATTGGATTGCCTTGAGTGCCTTGCGGGCATTGAGATAGTATGTCAGTGTCGGAAGTGACCTTGGCCGTTCAGCGACCAGGAATTCGCGGAACCGAGCCAGATTGTGCGGGTTGTTGAGGATCGCCAGCATATGTTCCGAGGAGAACGTCAAGTCGGGCTGGTGTTCGAGAGAGTGGAGTGGGGCTACGTCGCCTTTGTATGGAGCAACAAGGTCGTACGAGCCTTCATTCTCCTCTTCTGTCACGGGATTTAGTATTTCAGTGCCGTCGTACGGATTCTTGACCTGGAGGAGAGGAAGCTCGTGCATATAGTAGTTGCAGCGGAGCGCCTTGTTCGAGAGCTTGGAGCTGAGCGCGCTGGAAGGACTGCGAATATTAGCGACCGGCTCCTTTCGTCCTCTTCATTTACGCTGTGTTTATGCTTACCGTTCCTCGCCATGCTGAACTTGTCAAGTTTCTGGGTCACGCTGTTCGGCTGATCGTGGTGGTCATGACAGAGACTCTTTGCATGCATCTCGGCGTCCACTGTCGCATCATCGAGAACAATGGTTGGCGAGTAAGATCGAATCGATACAGCCTTGTGTGGGCGGTCATCGATGATGTCTGGGATAACCATGTTTCACAGTGTTGTAGTTGTCGTTTGCCGTTGCATGTCTCGCGATGGGCCTGCGCGGCGGGATGCAGACCCTTTAGAGAGCCAGAGAATCAAGACCGCTGATCATTCCTAATGACCCCATTAAGGCCGGCAGCGTGGCTTATTGTGTTGACCATGGTCAGGCGGAGAAGGTGCCCGAATGAATTGTTTTTGATGCCGTGAGGGCAGGTGAAGATGTGCGTTCCTGCAAAATTCGCGCTTAGGTCGATCGTGCGATCGCCAGGTCCACGAGCAGTCGATGCAGGTAATCAGACGCTCAAGTAAACGATGATGCAATAACATCAAGGAACCGCGTCTAGGTTCGTCGATCTTTGCTGATATTCGAATGGCTCTGTGGGGAATGTCAAATACGTCTATGCCAGAAGTTACTGACGACCTAGCACGACCTGTCAGGGCATTTTGCCCATGGAGCCGGGAGAAAGAAGAAAGGGAATTGCCCACTTGAGGGGTCAATAGTGCCTGACGCATGGCACTATTGATTTGGCCTGCATGTCAAATAATCTTCCGATCTATATGTGTCTCCACGGAGGATGGTGCACGAGAGGTGCAAACCCCTGGTTCAGCCACGGGTAGGCCAAGGGACCACAAGCATGTACTCCCGTTGGTATGGTGGTACAAACCATACCATTTGGTAGCGTCTTCCCGTGCATAGTACACTCACTCCGTCTTACCTGCTGTAGGCACTGTAAATGCATTAAAAGACAGAGATTCGACGAGCGCGTGTGCCGTGAGGACGAGAAGTTGATGTGTGGACTGCTTCGGAAAATTTATCCGCAGCATGGACCACATACTTACAACCTGTTGTTATAACTGGAAGTAGTCTTATCATGATCGGCAAATCAGAATGTGTAATTTCATTAGGTGCAATTGCAAATTTCAGGTCTTCGCGAGCATTTTGACCTTCTGTAGGCTGTTGAATGCCAACCGCCTCTGTGGAGCAGCAATTGAATCACAAAAATACTTAAACATTGATGTTATCGCATGAGAATTGAGCTCATCAGAACGCACTCTACCCTCCTAGCATTCCCGCGGCCATGGATGTATCACTGTTCGGGTAATAGACTCCGACGGTGCTTTTCAAGAAACAGTTCCCGTCCTGTCCACCATCATATGCCGCTGTCAGGTTGGCAGTGTAAATGATTCCTTTACATTTGGAATCGTTGGTGCTATCGGCATTCCAATCAACACAGTCTGCAATGCAAGACTTGAGCGTATATCGAGTGGAACGAGTAAGATCTTCAACCGTTCCATTGCCAGATGAAGCCCGCTCTCCTCTGGGCCAGTCAACGGAACATAATAGAGTGAAGATCGACCCATCAGAGCCGGTGACCGTTGTTAAATTCTTTCCAGGGCAGGGATTTGCGGCAATGCCCGTTGTACCCGAAGTGACGGGGGCTGAACTCGTGGTGGATGCAGTGTGGGTCGTTGCGGCCTCGGTGGTAGTTGATGACGCTGAGATCGTTGAGGATAGAGAGGATGAGGAGCTAAGCGATGGGAGAATGATGTTAGCTTGAATAAAGTCATGTTTGGCTTGAAGTCATAACGTACGTAGTTGTTTGTGATGGCTCCGAAGTATGGCGGTTTGCGAGTGTTCCCCCGACTCCTCCACCAACGGCGGCCCCAATGACCACCAATAGTGCGATAGCAAATAGTGTCCAGAAGAGAGTCGGTTTCAGTCCGCATATTGTCCGCCTCGAGCTTTTTAACCCATCTTCCCCTGCTCCGTTTGGCCTCTCTGGCCCCGAAACGTAGATTGGATCGCCATTTGAACTGACTTCTTTGTCAGAATCTGGCACGACTTGGATACCGGGGTCATCACTGCGGGCTCTCGATTGAGGATGTACGACTTCGATTCCATCCATATTTCTCGGGTGGAAGATTGAGGGAGCGGGGCAAGTCTTCAATTTCACTGGAATTGGGGGCCGAGAATCTGTAGATCACAGCCTCAATCTGGCAAATATCCACTCTATCTCAGCGTGAGTGCACACGGCGCGAAAATCCTTTGTCGTACCGAAGGGCACACCACCGACGGGAAATTTGACAAGAGGAAGATAAAAATGTCGATAATCCTTCAAGTCAAACTTGATTCAGGGGCCTGAACCGCCATGTCCTGATTGTGTTCATCGGCCGGGGTCGATTCGGCACAAGGAACCAGTTGGTTGGGGGCCAGGGCTGATCATTGTCAGACTGGCTTATAAGCCGCTCGAGATATCACTGCAATTGGTTGCAGATTGACATTTGGGTTTACCAAGGGTCTGTGAATTTGTCGCTTGCTAGCCGCTTAGGACTAAATGATAATCCGCTATGCTATTTCTGGTATGATGCGCTTCAAATAGGCTAGACCTGCGGTTACAGAAACAGACCTAGTCATGCGCATCGAGCCCCAACCGTCAGGTGCAATTTCCCGAGCACAAGAGATCGTGGCCAATGAAGTCCGAGATAATCAAACAATACATCTTGAGTCAAGATGCTCTCACTCCAAGCACGACGAGGTCCCCTGGCTTGCCCAAGAATTGACAACCTATGCTCAAATCAAAAGAAGGAACTTCATGGAGCACGTCCTTGTCGTGCTTGGCATCTCGAGTATCACTGAGGTGAGATTCATCCGAGTTTATGCTGGCAGACTTTCCATTTCCCACGGCAGAAATAACAGAACTCAAAGCCACAGCCATAGCATCTAGTTTCCCTCGCCGTCAGTAATTGTTGCAAAAAATAACTTGAAATAAACCGATTCAGCCATATTGATCAACTCACCGCGTATTCTTACATCTGCCCACTGGACCGCCACACTGAGTACAATCTTTCCTAGGTTTCTCCCACTTCGAATTCTGAGCAGTCTCGTCCACATGACCACATTGTTGTGCTTTTTGCTAGCATCCAGGACAGACCTCATGTCCGCATACATTGGCGCTTTCTTTCTGGAGATTGCCTTGTGGGGTTGCTCTTGGGGATGGAAAGTCTGTAGGATTCTCTCGATTGGCAGAATTTCCTTCAATTTCCACCGGTAGGTCTTTGCTTTCAATTTTCCATGCTAGCAAAAAGGGTCGTTCATTGTTGCCAGCCCGTGTAGAAACTTGCGATATGTTGTCGAAACAACTAGAATTCAATTCTTCCGGGCATTCATAGCAGTAATAGCGGTTGCAAGCCCCCTTTGGCCATGATTTGAAAGGAGCGTTCTTCATGCAAGCGACACACTGGGGAGTTTCCGGGAGAAACGGCAGATCAGCTAGCCTGGGGCGCAGAAAGCCAAGTATGAGTAGTAGAAAAAACACAACACCGAATATCACACTCCGATTGACGAAACGTGTTTCTGACCTTATGCGATTGTCACAAAACGAAACAAGGCGTACACAAACGCCTTTATAACAAAAGTATCTGACAAGGCGTCTGAGGAAGAAGAACATTTTTTTTGTTGGTGAGGGACATGAAATCTGCCCTTTCGTGGTAGGATTTTTATCGTCACCAATGGATCTGTTGCCATACTTTAAGGGATCTTGATTTACAGGGAATAATGGGAACAATAGGCTCTTTGTCGATTGCCGAACATGGAACCAAGCCAAGGTGTGAAAGAGATTCGTTTTTCTGAAAGAATCGCATTCATTGTTAGTAGGTTACCATCAGAATCATGCCACTCTCCAGGACAGTCACGCCCCTTTTGCCGAGACTGGGCGATCTCGCGGGACATGAAACATGTTGATTTTTTCCTTCACAGACAATCCATGCGTGATTATCTGACACAAACCTAGCAAAGCGTTGTGGCATTTTTGAGACTTGGTCCTTCAATATCTGGGCAAACAATAAACTCATTATTTGCGAAATGAATCAGGAGTTTTAGTTAAGCCATACAGCTAGTATTCATATCTTATATTCTCCATATTGGCCTCCCATCCGCACCAAACCGCCTTGGCGAAATATTGAGCGCCCTTATCTATTTGATCAACCATCTTGATGTCGCCTCAAATATGGGGAGTCGGCCACACCAATATACCTAAACAATTCCAAGGTCGGCCCACCCCAGTCTTGGGTCATGTTAGTCTGAAACAACTTTGGACTTGCTAAGAAGCGCATTATTCCTACCTTTCTTTCACCTCTAGTATAGACACAGTTCTTTGCAGCGTGGCATCTCACATACTTGGCTACCGAGACTGTCTTTTCTCTGCAGCTGTGCTGCGGAAGACGTCGCCCCAATCTTCATATCGACTGACTATTCCACCAACTATAGCCAGAGGGTAAAGACCTGAATCATGGCATAACCTGCGTCACAAGTTGCCGAACATCACTGGCTTACCCTTCAGCGCCTACTACCTCTTTATCGCACCAAATAAGAGACATGCTATGAGTCGGATAGTGACCACGCATCAACTACTTCCGCTGGTGTCCTTGAGGGGGCAACTAAGACAATCGGAGCTTCCATTGTAAGCTTTTGAATTACCTCGTGGGGTCTAGAGCTTTGTTATCAGTGTCTGGATTAGAATAAATCAACATGTTCCCCGTGGTTAGTCTCACATTAGATCAGATATGCATTACTATACACAGGTGATTTGTTATCGCTAATTTTTGGCAGCACGGAAAACACCTGGCCCGCTGTTGCACAAGATAAGAAGCAGGCATATATTAATGTGGCCCTACCCCAACTTCAACATATCCATCGGAATGCCGACATCTGAGAGAGCCTACAATTCTCCACTAATGACCCGGGGCAAAGCTGAACGACCGAAACGCACGGCGGACAATAGGTCGGGTAGCTCGGGATTGAAGCGGATACGAGTTGAGGTTAGCCTGCCATAATTGTCCCACGGCACAATCTACAAAAAGTGGAGGCGCTACCGCGCTTGTATTCGCTGAAAGCCAATGACTTTGAAATTGATGAGAAAGCAGCTTATTAATTCAACAGCTCGGAGACATTCAGGGAGAGAAGGCGCAGCTCTGAAGGCCTCATGCCGGGTTGTGGTTTGTCCGGATTTATCCTGAACTGAGAGTTTATCTCCGGTAGAGGTACAACCGCACGTCACAGCACCTGCAAGTTATGAATCGGATTATAAATTGGTGTCAATCCTGAGTTGACAGACAGGTTAGTCTCAAGCATTCTCTTCGACTTTTCCTGCAGTCCTCGAGACCGTCGTAAACCCACGGATACAATGGCACCCAAATATACCAACAAGCTCGCCGGCCAACGAGTCTTGATCCTGGGAGGCACCTCTGGAATCGGCTTCGCCGTCGCCGAAGCCGCCTTCGAGCACGGTGCCAACCTCGTCCTCTCCAGCTCCAATCAGAGCAAGCTCGACAAAGCCGTGACTCGGCTCAAGGACGCCTACCCGACCGAATTCGAGAAGCAAACCATCATCACCCACGTCTGCGACCTCTCGGATGCTGCCAACCTCAACGCCAATCTCGAAGCCCTCTTTGAAGCCGCTACCAATGGTGGCGCTGTCAAGCTGAACCACATCGCTACGACTGCAGGCGATGGGCTCAGTCTCCCAAAGCTCGCCGAGCTCACGCCCGATGCTATCTACAGCGGCATGAACGTCCGCTACGTCGCGCCGGCAATGATGGCAAAGTTCATTCCCAAGTACGTCGAGAACTCGCCGTCTAGCTCTTTCACGATCACTGGCGGCATGCGAGGTCAGAAACCGGCCCCGGGCTGGGCTGTCGTTACGGCTGTTTGCGGTGCAATTGATGGTCTTGCTCGTGGTCTTGCTTTGGATTTGGCCCCCGTGCGGGTGAATGTGGTGCATCCGGGTGCTGTCAAGACGGAGATGTTCGACATGTTCCCTGCAGAGCAGCTTGAGGGTGTTTTGCAGACATTCCGGGATAAATCTACGACTGGAACTGTTGGGACGCCGGAGGACTTGGCGGAGAGCTATGTTTACCTCATGAAGGATGGGTTTGTGACTGGTTCGAGTATTGAGTCGAATGGTGGGGGTTTGTTGAAATAGATTCCCAGATTGGTTATGCTATCTATCCATTATGCCATCGAAATGAATGAGGCTTCAAGAGCAACACAGACGAACTTACTTGGAAAGCTCCAGCTAGTTAACTTACTTAAAACGGAAAAGATGAGTGATGAGTAAGCTCTACCATAAGGTTAAGGTCCGTTAAATCCGACCGCCACATCACGCCAGAATCGACCACTGGAAGCACTCGATTTGACATCTCAGCCGCGGCGGAGAAAACTGGAGGGGACTGGCTGCACAATCTCTATACTGAGGCCCTTTATACGCCTCTAGCTGGGTCCGACTTCACTTCCTCGACTTAGCAGGCAAATTTAGGCCGTGAGGGCCAACACCCTTCAAGATGCAAGGATTCAGTAAGTCGTCGCCCCGCGAGTACCCAGAAAGCAGGAGCTAACATACCCGCCAGATATGGGACGGTTCGTAGCAGCAAGTCCAAGCCTTCCATAATCAAGTCTCAACTGACACAACATAACAGATACGTCCCGCCGGACCAAGAAGGCCTCACCACCGGCAACAAACTCGCCGGCAAACATCCCCTCGGCGCACGCGCGCGCCACCTCCACACAACTGGCGCTCTGATCGTCCGATTCGAGATGCCCTTCGCTGTATGGTGCACAACCTGCAAACCCCATGAGACAATAATCGGCCAGGGCGTGCGCTTCAACGCGGAGAAGAAGAAGATCGGCAATTACTACTCAACGCCCATCTACAGCTTTCGCATGAAACACACCGCCTGCGGCGGCTGGATTGAGATTCACACCGACCCCAAGAACACGGCCTATGTTGTCGTCGCAGGTGGGCGGAAACGAGATACAGGGGAAGACAAGGAGCCGCAGCCTGGGGAGATTGTGCTGCGCAGGTACGGGCAGGATCAGGATTCCGCGGAGAAAGATCCGTTTGCCAAGCTGGAGGGGAAGATTGAGGATAAGCGGCGCGCGCAGACAGAGTCAAGTCGGATATTGGAGTTGCAGGGGCGGCAGAGTCGGGATTGGGAGGATCCGTATGAGAAGTCGAAGCGGTTGCGGCGCACGTTTCGTGCGGAGCGGAAGGGGTTGGAGAAGTTGGAGGCGAATCGCGAGGCTTTAAAAGAGAAAATGAGTCTTGGGATTGATCTGGTTGATGAGACGGAGGAGGATCGCCAGCGGGCCCGGATGGTGGATTTTGGTGGTGATCAGGCCTCGGTTGGGGTGGAGGCTGCGCGGGCAACTCGAGTTCGACCTATGTTTGAGATGGCGGAGTTAAAGGGCTCCTCTGACAGGGAGAGACGGGACAAGGACAGGAAGAGGGCCGGTAGAACCCGGAAAGCCGACCTAGCTGAGCAGCGAAAGGCGGCTTTGCGCAACGAGTTGAAGGGGAACACTCGCGCTGTGATGGATCCTTTCCTCAAGGACGTGGGAGATGCCCAAGAGCTTTGGAAGCCGGGTGTCAAGAGGAAGAAGGCTTCGCCTGGACCAGTGGTATCTCGGACCTCTTTGGAGAACCCGACGAGGGAGGTCACCGACACCATAGACTCAAAGAGCAGCCCAATGGCAGGCGGAAAGGCCTATGAAAAGGAACTCGAGCCTTCAACATGTTCGTCAGCAATCCCGGCATTGGTGGGATATGATTCTGACACGGAGTGACGGCTATGATTTTTACGCATTGTATTTTACTTTGATACCCCTGGAAGGCGTCCAAACTTGTTCAAATCTCACATAACGACATGCAGCCCTGCATGTTCATTACACATGGCATTTTATTCGTCCAGTCTAAATTGGGTATCATTTTTCTCGCTCACATTTCACTTCATTTCGTCCAAGGGGCTCTGGTTGGTCCGTCCCCTCCTGGTGGTGGTGGGGCCGGCGCGCGCGCCCAGGGAGCTCTGGTATGGGCCATTGGCTCTGGAGGTAGACGCGAAGTATCGGGGAGTGTCAGAGGCACTCTCGCTGAATCTGTTGGTCTTCCAGTCGCCCACGGCGCAGCCGTTGGTCCCATAGGTTGAGGCGTACGAGTGTTAGGCCCCGCTGTAGCCCAAGGAGCTTGGGTGCCGGGATCCGCGCTAGGTCGAGCAGTAGAAGATGATGGCGGCCCTGCATCTGGTACGACAGGGCGTCCTTGTGGGCCAGATGTCGCATGGACTGTCGTTGGAGGCATGACAGCATTGGGGTCGCGGTCGAAGCTAAAGAGGGATCCGAATGGGAAATGTTGCACGACAGGAAATTTCGATAGAACCTCTGCATTGTACATTTTAATCATTCCCTTGACGAGTCACTATTGTCAGATAATTCCTTTGAAGTGATAGAGCGGATTAGGAACAAGATAACGAGTACTTACTTTGTTAATCTTGGCCCAGCCAGCTCGAATCCCGGAGATGTCATAAAGCATCGGACTGTGCTCCCAAAATGGACCCCTTTTCACGTCGTAAATGAATCCAATTGCCGAGAAATAGAGATTCGATCTCCTCTCACGCTCCACAATAACTGGCTTCATGATTCCATTCGTATCCGGTGCATCTGGTAACGAGCCTTCCTCTGGCGTGAGATCGGTGGCATCGATGGCAGGGGATAATTGAGCAGAGCCAAACACGTATGGGATAAAGGAATGGTCATCAAGTCCCCAGACACCGTGCGAGCCTGCTGGCTCAAGAGTGTATGTCTTGATGAGCAATCTCACGAGCTCCAGGTACCTAACTCCGTATTAGAGGATGCCAGGATCTTGGGCTCTGCCTGGTTGATGTACTCACGGCTCGATCACCCCCAGGACGAGGGCTCTCTCCTCTACCCCAAACTCAGACTGCGGAAACCCGTGTAGCTTCCAGATCGAACCCAGAAAAGCCAAGAAGCTCAGTTCATGACCTGTGCCGTAGTCTAATCTCTGTCCGCTGCCCCAGCTGCCGAGGAAGTATGCCTTGAGCTCTGCTTCTGCATTGACTCCCTGACCTGTGGACGAGCGCCTGTCTAGGAGCTCCGCCGGCAAACATTCTCGGAGCAAGTCAGATGCTCGACTAGCCAACACCTCATGCCATCTCCGGAAGCTGATGTTGCCAAATCTCCGAGGTCCGGTGTCTGCCGGGACCTCTTGTACGATGTCTTCAAGCTTCGAGAGCAATCGCTGTAACTGGCGAACGGGTGCGGAGAATTGTACGGCGTCGGAGCCCAAGGGCCAGGTTTGAATTGTGCCACCGTCGAGTTTCGTAGGAAACATTGCGCGGTTAAGCTGCAGAATAAAGGTCATAATATCCGAGTAGGCTTTCGAGGTGAGAAAGGCAGATACATCTTGCGATTCATAGATTCTCTTCGTCGGTTCGACGAATGTGTGCGGTTCCGAAGTATCCAGCACTGCCAGCACGCGAATGGCCCTTCCGTCCGGATTCATCTTGGCTGGTCGGAGTTGTGCAGGTGAGAAAAAAGAATGCGGGGAGCCAAAGGGCAAGTGGGCTGAGGGAAGAACATGGTCACGAGCGGGATGACGCTGACGCTGGCTGATCTCCACTTGAGCTTTCCCTTCAACTGCACTGCACCCTCGCGTTTTTCCTCGAGGCTTCGGACCAGCGCCTTGCTTCTTGCAGGGATGGCGCCCTCCAGGAAGCGCAAGCTGCGCAACTCCACCGTTGATTCTTTGAATCTTTTAAATGGGATCAATGGCTCGAGCACGCTTTCAAGACGCGACAGTACGCACCGCGCGTCTACTCCCCCGCAAAGCGCGAGACCACCCATCTGGGACATCACCGAGACACCACCAAAACATCGCAGAACCACGCCACCTCACAGCAACCCCCTCCCGCGCAGGCAACTACGTAGCCGCAAACCAGTCCTTACAACGTCCAAAGCTAAATCTACGCCGAAAAACCAGCCTCCTAGCTATTCGCCTTTCGTACACGAGGAAACAGACGAATCCGCTGAATCGCAAGATGATTCTACTAGCGAACAGGGTCTTGGGCAGGATGATAATCAGAATCACAATTCGAATGCAGAGGAGGGAAGCGAGGAGGTAGGGGCACGTTGGGGGGAAGAGGAACATGGAAACGGCGGCCTTGATGAGGACCCTTCACCAGATGACCTAGTTCTCTGGACGGACGAGTCGGAGGATGCCTCGAATAAAGCCAGCGACGAAGATTCTGCAAATTCCGAAGACCAACTGACCTCATACCAACGAGAGCCAAAGTCCGACGAGGTCGAAGTTCTGATCGATAATCGCACTAATCGCACTAGTGTTGACCAGACAAAAGGACTTGACCTTGACAACGACCTGTTTGTTCAGCCGGAGTCTGAAAATGAGCAAAGCGACGAGGTCGGGGCAAATTCCGCGCCTAAAGAACCCGAAGGTTGGAAACAGAGAAGTGACCAGGTTGAGGAAGAGTATGTGCCAGAGGAATCTGAGGGTGAGGAACAAAGGGCCCAGCAACTTGGGGCGGTCGGTTCTGTACCCGCTGATGTTGTAGAACATCCGGGTGAAGCCGTGGATGAACAGGCCATCAATCATCCACCAACCGACAAGTCGTCACATCGATCACGGCCTCGCAAAAACGAGTTGCAAGACCTGAGCTGGTGGCTTGCGCGGGAAATAGAGTCATCTCCTGAAGGCCCACTATGGGAAATCCTTCGCGATACCAGGCGAAGCTTGCGAAACGTGGCGATCAAGCCCATACCGGAGTATTTGAAGGGGGCCAACTCCGAGGTCACCGAAATGCGGCAGCTCTACTACGACATTGTCAACAACTCAAACTTAACCTCGGAAGCGAAGAAAGAGCTCAAGAATCTCCGGGAGGCAGTCCGTACTGAAGCCACCAGAATCTTCGAATACGCAGCCGAAGAGGCACCAGAAGAGACTGGCGAAGGTGCTGAGATGCTTAACCAATTTGAGGCTCATGTGGTGGGCCCGATCATTACTCTCGCCACCTTTGGCTACAGAGCCCACAAGATATTGGGTCCGTCAGGATATGAACAGTTTCAAGGAATTCTGGAGCTTCTGCTGTGGTGCGCCACTCAGATCACCAATTACGCAAAGGCCTCCTACTTAAGGGGAACACGAGCGAGGTCTAAAGGTCTTCTTTTCCCCTTGAAGCGCATCATGAAGACCTTAGGGATGGGTAACTTTGGCACAAGTAGGCCTGCGAGCAGAGTGTCTAGTAGAGTGTCCAGCAGCACCCGCCCAACTCTAGCCACCCAACCCCAGGGTGACTCGTTCTTCTACACCCAAGATGATAGCGTCTTCACGCAATGGTCGCAAGGACCAGACTATGACATACCTCCCTCTCAGCGACCATGGTCTTCGGAGGAAGAGAAAGCATTGCGCGATGGGGCACAGAGATTTTCTGGTCGGTCACTCTCCACAATATCATTCTCTTTATTGGTACTAACTTGAGAGCAGTATATGGCGATCCAATTCCATTGGTGGTGAGCCATTATGGGCATCTCTTACGACGGCGGACTTGTCGTGATCTCAGAGCCAAATTGGACGAGCTGCGCCGGTTCGACTATGACTTCTAGGTGCGGGTGGCGAGATCCCGCGTATTGTCCCTCTGAATATCCTGTAACCTTTTGCATAGTATACCCTTCAATGTTCCCCATGAATATCATACTTTCATCACGATCAATACTGTCTCAATTTACTCCCAATGGCCCTTCATTCCATTTGTGCTGGATATCCTTCTTTTGTTGGGTGCTGCTCGGATCGGCCGGTTCGGGCTCGGGCAAGAATGAAGTGAACCGTGGATTCAATTGTTTTGGTCGCCAAAAAGGGGGCACGCGTGTTGGGTTCTCGTGAAGAGGCCTTGGGACGCGAGGATCAGGACGCGTAGAACAATCTTCTCCAACTCAGAAATGGCCAATCCCTAAGAATTCGATCAGGCTGTCATACAGCTGCATTAGCTGAACCTGGGGTCAAAAATCCCTAGCGTACATTGATCGTCCAAGTCGTTGGGCTCCGTTTGGGAGCAAATCAGACGTTACAGCTCTGCCTCCACCCTTCAGAGAAACAAAAAAGGGTCTTGTCGCAGTAGAAGCAAGACATCGGTAGGAGACTGTAAAATACATTACCCTTTTTATATGATGTCCCTGCTCCATAAGCTTCAACAACTTCTCAGCACGGTCCTCGGTTCCCTAGAAGCGTTAGCTGAGAGACCAACTTTAGCGTGAGCGCATGGAGCAGCGACGATCCCCCCTCCTCCTCCATCGACACCGCTTTCACTTTTCCCGCTTTCTCCTTTATCCTTCTAACTGACATCTTGTCGAGTCCCCGTTGCGCTGTTTGAACCTTGTGTTTTCTGTTCTCATCTGGCGGTCGCAAGTCTGGTCGATTGTCAGAATTGGACTGAGAATCGACCCGAGTGTTCTCATCGGAAGACGCCCCTGAAAGCTTTCAAATCGATTCTACACAGGTCCGTACCATACAATCCTCCCAGCTACACTGCTCAGCATGCTGTTCTCTGTGCCTTGTGCTTGTCCAATGACCTTATCTTGTGATCACATCTTGCTTTATCTCCTTATTTGGAGAGCAATGGCTGCTGCTTGCCGCGGTCCCGATTTTTGTTTTTTGTACCGAGTTTTGAAGCTTGGCTTGCAGTGCTTCCGAGTATAGCTTTGAGCTGCATGCCCCATGTCGCCAATGTGGTCAATGTGGCCAAGGCCAAGATGATGCGTTGCATGCTACTCATTGCTATACTCTTCTTCTATTTCCCTTTTGCTGATTTGATGCTGACTTCTTCCTCGCCCAGGCCTCTATTCTGTACATTTGAGACTACCCCCTAATCCGGCCTCCTCAATTTCTACACGCTCTCTACAAATCTCATATCCATTGAGCAACATGGCGTCGACAGAAGAGCCTGCGCCTATTCACTCCGACGCCGACGTCGAGATGGCACCACCGGAAACTCCTGTGGACTCGACCGTGTTGTCGGGAAGCGAAGATATCATCAAAACCAGCCCCGAGGCATCCAAGGAGAACACCCCGGCTTCGCCAGCCAAGAGCACTACCAGCACGGCGACTACGACCAAGCGTGCGGTTCCGAACTCTACAGCTGCGGCTAAACGGCCCACCTCATCTTCTGCGGCATCCAAGACTGCAACCTCGGCCACTCGGACAAACACCACCTCCAGCACGTTGAGCAAGCCTCCTACCCGGCCGACGACTGGCACCACTACTACGCGCAGACCGCTGAGCACCTCGACCACTGCGTCTCATCGTTCTCGTCCATCGATCAGCAGCTCTGCGGACGAAAAGCCCCGGTCCGTTGCCAGCTCTGGAGATGAAAAGCGAGGTATCTCGGGCACCGCCAAGCGTATGTCGATGGCTGGGACTGCCTCCACACGGGCCCCGTTGAAGTCATCCTCTACTGTTGATCGCCGATCCAGCATCGCCGGCTCACTGGAGAGAAAGACTGCCCCCTCTGCCACCTCTCGGACCCCTACTGCGACTTCCGCAAGCAAGCCCGTGGGCAAGCTGACCTCCTCGACGACATCCACTACCCGGCCTACTACTTCCACCACCGCAACCCGGACCGCGGCTCGCCCGACTTCTTCGTCTACCACCGCCACGCGGAGTGTGGCTTCATCAGCTACTGACCCCAAGAAGCGTTTGAGCACAGTGGGCACCGTTGCTCGAAGCTCTGAGAGCGCCGAGAAGGTACAGGCTTTGCAAACCAAGCTTTCTGAGAGCGAGGAGACTGTCGCCAGCCTCCGAGCGGAACTCGAAACTGTCAACGAAAAGCTGAGCCAGCTTTCCATCGCGGCAGAGGGCAACACCAAAGATGGCGATCTGACCGAGTCTGTTCGCGCAGAGCACGCCGTGGAGCTTGAGAAGCTGGCATCAGCTCATACAGAGGAGGTTCAAGCTCTGCAGACGCGCTTGGAGGAGGCTGAGACTCAGCGCGCTGGTCTTGAAGAGAAGTTCCAGAAGGATATTGAGGAGGCTAAGCAGGCTGCAAGTGCTAAGGGCGACGAGGAGCTTGACGCAGTACTCAAGCTGAACGAGGCCCTGAAAGCTCAGCTGGAGGACCTGGAAAAAGGCCTTGAAAAAGACGTTGACGAGCACAAGGCAGCCTCGGCTGCGTTTGAGGAGCAGATCAATGCGCTCAAAGCCGACCTCGAATCTCAAAAAGCCTCTCTGGAAGAAGAGAAGGCATTGGCTGTTAACAGTCTTCAGAGAGAGCTGCAAGGGCGTGATCAAGTCATGAACGAGCTCAAGGCTGCGCTTCAGAAGCTGTCGGACTCCAAGGATGAAGAGATCAGCGCTGCGAAGGAGGCTGCGGAGGAACTCGAGAGCCGAATCAAGTCACTCGAGGCCAAGCTTGCGGATGCGCAGTCTACCTCTCAGCTAAACTCCGAAGAGACTACGACTTCTCTTGCGGAGAAAGACAAGAAAATCACTGAGCTCAAGCAGGCCATAGAGAAGCTTCAGGGAGAGCTTGAGTCGTCGCGGGACGGCGCGACCGCGGAACATGCTGCGAAGGTGAAGGACCTGGAGTCTGCTCACGAAGCTGCCATCGCTACCTTGAAGGCTGAGCATGAGAATGCTTTGAACTCCCTGTCCGCCTCCCATGCTGAGGAGCTCACTGTTGCCAAGGCTACTGTCGAATCAACCGGCAATGAACACACTCAGCAGCTTCAAGAGCTTCGGGATTCGCTCGAGACTACCAAGTCAGCCGCTCAGGAAGAACGGATTCGTGCTATCTCTGAGCTGAAGACAGCCCACGATGTCGAACTAAAGTCCCTCCAGGAGAAGCTTGAGGCCTCTGAGAAGGCCCTCGAGGAATCCCGACACGCCCTGGAGGAAAGCAAGGCCTCTGTTCAGGAGGATGCTGTTCACGAGATTGACGATCTCCACCACAAGGTTGAATCCTTGGAGACCCAACTGTCGACCACCACCAGTGAGATCAAGGCCTTGCAGCGGGACATGCAAAACAAGCAAGCCGAGGCTGAGGAGCTATACCACA
Organism: Penicillium sp. PG106-07D; assembly: GCA_037042255.1. Classification (NCBI taxonomy): domain Eukaryota; kingdom Fungi; phylum Ascomycota; class Eurotiomycetes; order Eurotiales; family Aspergillaceae; genus Penicillium; species Penicillium sp. PG106-07D. The sequence goes on along the minus strand of JAXQJV010000068.1, from coordinate 28,294 downwards.
ACCTGAAGAACCTCGAGAGCGAGTCCAAGTCCAAGGAAGTTCAGCAAGTCAACCAGCTGAAGGAGCAGGAGAGCATGCTGGAGGCCTTGGAGGAGAAGGCTGCTGAGGCTGCCCGCCTCCTCGAGGAGCACAAGTCTCTGGCCGCTGCTGCCGCTGTTAAGCACGCTCAAGATCTCGAGAGCTTGAAGTCCACACACGCCGCTGAGCTTGAACGTATTCAAAAAGAATCCGGGACTCACAACAGTGCTTTGGGCGAACTCCAACAGAAGCATGAGGAGCTGCTTGCCAAGAACCGCGGCCTGGAGTCAAGCCATGCATCCAAAATTGAGTCTTTGGAGGCGGAGCTGAAGTCTGCCCTGGAACGCCACTCTGCAGAGATTGCTGCTCACACCGAGTCTCGCGAGCTGCAGCTCTCCGAGGTGCAGAACCAATTTGCACAGACCAAGGCTCAGTTGCAGGCCGAACTTGAGGCTCTGCAAGCCTCCACTTTGGCGGACAAGGAGGCTCACGCCAAGGAACTTTCCGACCTGAAGAAGGGTTTCGAGGAGACTAAGGCTAAGTTCCAGGCCGAGCTTGAGGCTTCCCAGGCCTCCAAGGCCGCTGATGCCGATGCCGAGCACGGAAAGGCCATCGAGGAACTCTTGACGCTACAGGAGGCAAAGATTTCCAGCCTGAGGGAGGAACTTGAAGCATCCAACAAGGCCAAGCTCGAGGACCTCCAGAAGTCACACGATGCTGTCCTTGTCAACGTCAACGAGCAACTCGCCAAGGCCAATGCTGCCGCTCAGGATACCTCCGTAATCGACAGCTTGAAGGTCACCATTGCTGAGCTCGAGCAGAAATTGGCCAATTCGGTCGAGGCTCACGCCGCGGTGCAGGAGTCGGCAGCCATCGCTTCACGGGAGCTCAAGGAAAAGCACACCGCGGAGCTTTCCAGGCTACAGGCTGAGCACGCTGCGCTCTCAGACAAGCACCAGATGGCAGTCGCCCAGGTTGACGAGCTCCAAAGGTCTGCCACCACCGCAGCCAGCGGGGCCCAGTCTCAGTTGGAGTCGATCCAAAAGGAACTGGCTTTGACCAATCAGGAGATTGCTGCTTTGAAGGAAAAGCACACTGCAGCCTCTCGGGAGTTGGAGGAGCTCCGGGTTCACAACAAGACCATGGAGGAAAGGCTCGCTGCTGGCGAGCAAGATTTGAACGATCAGATCGACAAGAATATGCAACTTCTCAACCAGCTTGGCGAGGTCGACAACAATATCTCTGCCAGCCGCAAGCGCGTACGCGAGCTCGAGGCTGAGCTGGCCGCTTTGAAGGCAGATAATGACAAGAGCACCGAGAAGAGCACCCTATCCGGACTGAATGCAAGCCAATGGGCGTCGGCAGATGAGGGCGTTGATGGAGCTGTAGGAAGAGGTCCAGCCGCAGTGGAAGGTGAGGACCTTGGTTCATCCATTGAGGGAACGGTGGGAAAGCCCCGTTTGGAGTCCTACTCCTCAGATTTGCCCGATTTTCATCCCTTTACTTGAAAATGAGGTCAAACAAAGATTTTTGTACAAAAACTAATTGCTCTCATCCGTAGATGGCAAGCATTCAGGAGCAGCTTAGGCATATCCGCTCCTCGAACGATGAGTGGTACGATGAGCACCGCAGGTTAGTCTCGACTCCCGACTCCCCAGTCGCGCTATTGAATAACCCCCTTGCATGCTTGCATTGTGAGGAATGTACGCTAATCTATTGTTATGCAGGCTTATCGGTGAACTGGCCCAGTTGTCCCGCCGAGCTACGCCCAATCCCCCCAGCGCATCATCCACCCCTCGTCCCGAAGCGTCATCATCAGTTCCCGAGTCTGGGAATAGCCGCGGTCGACCTGAAGAAGTCCCCGCGGCTCGGTAGTGACATGTGTTCGAACTTCGCGCAGGCTTGGCAGCTTTTAGTGTTTTGAGGTTGGAGTTGTTGCATGGATTTCCTTTGTTGGATCCTGTTTCACTCGTTTCAAATCGTGTCGTTGCTTCGTTGGCTGTATGTAATAAAACCCAGGATACCCTCCCTGCTCTTGCGTTCCTGTCTTGCCGGAATTTGTCCGCTGGTTTCATGTTTAATACTTCTATATTTTAATACCTCTGTGGTTTGGCATCCATCGGAGGTGTCACTTTGTCCATCTACCTCTGTTTTTGCTTCTCTGGAAGTAAAGAGATGGCATTGCAGCAGACGATGGAACGAGCTTGGATAGTGTTTGTTCAGCATGAGAGAAAACTTGTATCTGCATGATTGTTCCATGCCCGACCTCGGTCAATCTTCGAGGAATCCGTCTATTTCTTCACCCCTCCAGCATTGCCGAGAGATCAAGCATTAGCTGTCTAGGTGCTAAAGTGTTTATCCTGCGAGGAGGCTGGTAAATAGACATTGGTGCTCAGGAACTTGATTCGTTTATTCGACGACGAGATTCAGAACTTGGAAAACAAGCCGAGCAAACGAAGAGCCATTCTCAATCTTGCCCTGTTCGATCTGCTCGCCAACTGCATGACTCGCATGCCCTAATGTGCAACCTCGTGACGCAGTCGTCCCGCAGCATCATGCTGCTCATCCCATGAAACCAAATCAGCCTTCGGAACCCTCACAATCTTATGCGTCACAGCGCCATCGTCATACTTGACTATGGTCTGTCTATACTCGTATCCCTTCCACCGGGGAATCAAGTCAATCCAGCAGTAATAGTAAATACCGCACAATGACAGCCTAGGCGAAAATTTTTAATCAGCAGTTGAGGCTAGAGGACAGTTGGAAGCGTGGGGGGAAACACTTACAAGCCAATGCCAACAGCCAAATACGTCCCGTACCAGAAGCTGACATCTCCGCCATCCGCCCCTCCAGTCGGTGGGTACCACGGCGCGACAAGCATATACCCATTTGCTAGGAGGGTGAATCCGATTGCGATGCCCCATGCTTTGAACTCTGGGGGTGGCAGGCCCAGCGCCTTTCGGCGTTGGCGGAGGAGTAGAAGGCCCACGGCGATGAGGAAGCTGAAGATGTTGGAAGGGTAGACGGCGAGGTCGACGACTGGTTGATTGGTAGGGTTAGATGGGGACTCTAGTAGAGAGTGATGGATTCAAGTAGTCACGAACCGAAGTTGAAGGCGTCACCAGCCGGGGGACCGATGATCATGATCACTGTGAGCGACCATTGTACTGTGTAGGGGCCGATGGGGGTTCCGAAGGGCTTGGTGGATGTCCAGAACTTGGGCCACGGGAGGAGACCTTGTCTGGGAAACAATTGAGTTAGTTCATTTTGAATCATTATGCAGGAGTAAGTAATATTGGGGATTTCGTTTACCTTCCTGTTTCTCGAAGCATGCGAGAGTAATTGATCATCACTGCGATCAAGTTTCCGAACGCACTGATGACAATAAGAACGCTCAGAGCACGAGCTGCCTTGGTCGTACCGAACACTTTCTCAAAGAAGATGCCAGCTGCAATCTGCTTTGAAGCGAGGATCTCCTCCTTCGACGCAGCAGAGAAATAGGCCACGTTGACCAGGATGTAGAGGATGGTGACGATGAGGAGGGACAGCGGAGCACTCCAGCGGAGTTTTTTGACGGGGTTCTTTTTTCACAGTTAGGATTTAGTGTCACATCGAAGGGCATCATTCTAGGAGAGAGAATTGACTAAACAAACCTTGATCTCATTTGCAAGTCCAAAGACGTTTGCATAGCCAGCGTAGGAGAAGATGATCTTGATCATGGCATTCGTGGCGCCGTACGCGCTGGCATCTGATGTCCCTTCCCAGGCATTGCGCCAATTCAACTGCGGGTCTGCCACTTTGGTGTGCCCACCAAGGACGACTAATCCGGCGATGGAGATGCTAGAGAATTCGATGTTAGCATCTGTGGTCGTATATCTTGGGTTTGCTTGGGATGTTCAAACATACAACACCAAAGTCAGGAGTTTGACAATGCCAAACCAGACAACAAACCTCAACGACCATTTGGTATTTGCAGCAACCACTATGTATATCTTTTAGCTCCAACTTTTCTTCTTTCTGTGCAGTCTCATAACGCACCAAGTAATGCAAGCGTATATGCTGCAACGGCAACTCCCTTCAACTGCCAGTTCGTGTAGGACTTCCCACCAATGGCAAAGGCGTACTGCGCAAAGACAATCGCATTGCTGCTGGCAAAGGAGAAGATAACATGCTTCATTGCGAAGACCGTAGGGAAGAAATACTTTGGTTTCAGAAATGCTTGTTCCAGGTAGACCACTTCGGATCCCGATCGGCTGGGGAAGTACGCTGTGTACTCGAGGTATAAAGCCTGACTACTCTGGGACAGCAAGTATCCGATGAACCAGTATATCATGGAAAGACCGACGGATCCGACGCCCGAGAGAATTTTGGAGGCTTGTTTGGCTTCAGTGTTCTACTCATTGACAGGAGGAGCGTTTAGTCCACTCACGTGTTGAGAAAATTCCAGTTCCGACCATTTGGTTGATATTCAGACAGAATCCCACGAGAACATCAACAGAGTATCCTAGAGGTGAAGCAGTCTCCACGGGTGCACCGCTTGCATCTTGATAGGTAACGGTCGAAGAGTTCAAGCCTTCGGCTGCCGTGTATTCTGAGCTTCCCTCTCGAATGGCATAGTCATCCGACCCAGAAGCGGACTGGGCAGCCGTAGTGGCTGTCTTCTCCTTGTCGTCCCAGAGCGTCATCTCCACGGCATAAGCACGCAATTCAGGGTATGAGGGGTTGATTTTTGAAGAGAAATGAGGGAGAGGTTTTTTCCCGTAAAGACTTCCTTGGTGGCACCAGGAACGTCCGTGTACCGAGGGCACTGAAGACTGCTCAGAGTTCTCGCATTTGACTGAAATCCTTCAACCTTTTATGTCTGAGATATTTCTAGTAATCGTAAGCCCGTTGTTTAAATTGTCAATGCATCCATCTTGCTTCATCGGCAGATTTAAGCACGTCATATGGGGCAAGAACCAGACGATATCCTGCATTGATATGGACTAAACGCCCTATCACATCTGAATGGGCACGATGATAGGTTGATAGAGTTCAAAACCATGCATCGCGACATTTGGTCCCACATTTTAGCCATGACATTTGGGTTATTGTACGGATGTCCCGTCCTTGCCCGTGGTGGAGCTTCCCTGGACCTTCGGCATACATGAAGAGTCAAGAGTGAAGACTCAGAGACTCGAAGATCTTCATCAAAGAGGAAGCACCTAGAGCTCATTGCAATAAAACAAAGTATACAGGCAGTACTACCGCGCGTCGGATCTTAATTTTCCCTCAACCAGGGGTGCTTTCAATTTCTCATCGGTGCATTTCCAGAACTTTGGTGTGGCCCCGGACCCCTCAATTCGTCATTCCGGCAAAAGCATGCTCATGAGCTAAAAGAGACGATGCAACACAGACCATTGCTGAAAGTTACTTGCGCGGCGTTCTCGGGAATATTAAATATTGAGCAGAACTCTGTAGCAGCGTATCTGAACATAAGCTTTAGTCGCTCCTCGAGCTAGTATGCTGGTTGATCCAGAAAGGCCGAAACTAGCAGAGGAACCGTCCAACCGAATATGCTTTGACTTGCATTTTTGGGACAAGTTTTTTTTTTTTTCCAGAGACTTGTTTATCGGCTTTTTGGATAGCTATGGTATAAATAACTTGATCTGTGTTAAGCTTTTGTGCCCTGAGATGGGTTGAATGCCCTGTCGCAGGTTTAAATTCACGAGTCCCTACTCTATACCGTAGTTCACGGGTCAACCGGACACACGGTTAACCCGGACACCCCAAACACCACAGCAAATGCGTTTTTTCACAACTTCATAAAATTTCACCCCTGATGCTGAGAGTACAGTCCTATGTCATCTCAGTGTTTAAGATATCATGCTAAGTATATCTATTAGGTCGAGAAATATTTTCATGTTTGATAGTATTGATATGTGTATCTACTTCGCTCGATCAGAGCAGTATTTTTGGTAATATAGGTAGATAATACTTTTCTGTATATTTAAAGTACGCTACACTTTTATAGTGCTAAGAGTTCGTACGCTACTAGAAATCAACCAGAACCTGCTTCTGGTTGTTGATATACCGTGACTTGAAAAATCGCATTTAGTATGGTGTTTTGGGGTGCTCGGGTTAACCGTGCCAGGTTGACCCGTGAATTACGTTAATAGCCATCATAAGATCGAGCGATGGGGGATTAGCACTCTTTCACGTTATGCACGAGCCGATGTCAAGCAGAAAGCGCCTATGAGAAAGAATTTCATTTCTTTTAAACCATTGTGCAGTCTGTAGAGATTCTGTATTTCATCTACTACATCATGCTCGGCTTTCGGTCCAGACTCCAGAGCATCATCCTAGGCTTTGGTTTCACCTTTTCCGTCATGCTCATGGATCTTAAGCGTCTTCAAGTCCACGCCAGATAGAGTTCGGACCTGTATGTAATATTTGGTCAATTGTCTGAGCAGAACGCTGTCGGATATTTTAGACTCATACGTTGACAGCCATAATGTGTCGCCTCTCCGGTGCCTCGGCCTTGCCGTACACACTGGTACCACAATTGGTGCAGAAGTAATGGGGTACTTCCTTGGACGCAAAGCGGTATTCCTGAACTGCAATTAGTGCCTCTAGGAAGATTTTTGGATAGTCCAATCTTTCAGCGGACCTTGACTGCGTCGTCGGCGTGGTGGAAAGTGACATCTGCTACCTTGGGGTAGACCATCACATAACCGTTAACGTGGCAGATCGAGCCTAGAGAAGCAATAGTTAGTCCATCAGGGTCAAAAGCTATACCATAAACCAACTTGGATTGGCAAATTTCTTACAGTTGCATTGCACAACCATCTGCTCCGTTATTGGTGGTGATAGTCGCACCGTGTACTTGACCTGTCCGCAGTGGCAACTGCCATCATAGCTTTGCGAGTTCTCCATGCTAGCCGATGATACGAGATGGATCTGATGTTATTGAAGAATCACACATGATTCAACGTTCAAATGGAATTCATTGAGATCGCGGGGGAGTCAGGCTTTAAAGTCTACTGTGGCGGCTGACGCAAGGTTCGTATTTGTGGAGTCAATCTCCAGTCTTTGACTCTCTGGAATCGGTTGATCCGGGCGCAACCACTCACGATTAAGCCTGGCACACCTAGCTGGTTGTTCCTGGAATTTTTATTGGTCGTATGGATTCATCTGCTTTCATCTAGACTGTTCTGAAGAATTGTTGGGCCACAGCAAATATAGTTCTGGATGGGGTCATATGACATGTGTACACGAGACAGCTCTCCAAGGATGATTCCTTTGCCCGTTCCATCTAATCGTTACTCCACGTCACACCTCTGCCCGCGCAATGGCTGTGCCTTCAAGAATAAGGCCCGGAAAGGTCCAAAAAGTTTGGTTCTTTGGGCTTGCTTCTTTTCTCGAGTTGCGCGATGCAGTTCTTTATAGACGGATGGGGTCATGATTGGAGATGGGGGACGAAGATAACATGTGGTAGGCAATTGAGGTTCAAAGTCTTCATTTTTGCCGTCGAGGCTCCTCTCTGTCGAGTCCGTTGTGTCTTGTTCCATTATTTTCCGGGTGTATACAGGCTGTAGAGACACATGCTGCGATATTTCTGATGCCGACGGGAGTGATGGCTGAGCAGTGTGCTGAGTGTACTCGATGGGCATGACTTCAACAGGATTCGGCTGGAATTTCGGCGTTGGATCCGTATTCAAGCTCTTTATTCGCTCTGCCTCTTCCGTCTCGTCATCCATCCCCATCTTCATGTCGAATATCCTCTTCGGACTAACTGAACCTGATAATGTAAACGCCTCGCAAAACGCAGCATATGAGCGCCGCACACCCAATTCTCTCTCCCTCTCGGGAGTCGGTGTCAACCGTCCCTTCTCATCAATCTCATTAATCTCACTGATTGTCGCAATGGACCTCTTATGTTCCTTGATGAACGAGGTTGTTCCAGACTTTGCGCTGGCTTGTTCGAAAACGTGGCCCTCCGTCTCCGCATGAATGGCCTTATTCAATTCCTTGAGATTCCGCTCGCTCAGCTGATTCCCTCGAGGGTTGTCCCTCATGGAGGGTCGTGAAACTTTCTTTGAAACCCATCGTGTGAGTTGTGTCACCGTCTTCTGTCGACGAAGTTGGTGGGGTAGTTGATGGATGGATTGATAGGCCGTGGAGAAGGAGGTACGGGTGGAGTGGATGGATTCATTATCGCCTGCAAAGGATAAGTCGGACATCTTGAGCTAGATGTCTCCTCTGACTGGAGGCTTGTGTGGACATATGTGTGCGGATTATGACAATGTAGGCGGCGAAAGCACAGAGGCAGGGATATGAATCATGCCATCACTTCGGTGATGTGACCATCTGGCAATCTAGTTGTTGCTTTAATGCCACAGACAACTGACAAATTTGACTCATGTCAGTTGAAATTGCCACAAAGTCAAGCCCAGATTGAGACCTCAGAAAAGCAAGATATACTCACATAGGTTGTGGCCTGATTGTTGGGGCGAAGGGCGTTCATGCACGCCAATGTCCAGTTCCTCCTCAAGTTCGAAGTGTAGACTAGAACCCAGGCGGAAGATAATCAGGGCCAACACCTAGTACTTATCAAGAATGCGACCCTGATTTAACTGCCAATAGATAGGTGTTCGCTGCCTAGACGATCACAAGCTTCACGAGCACCCCCCTCTTTACCGTTTCCATTGCTCGGGGAGTTCCACTGCAGCAAGCCACCTGCACGATGTGACTAGGCGGTGCAGAGCACACCAATTATTGCTGTCTCCCCAGGACAACAAAGCGATAAATAAGGGAGTGACCGAGATGATTGCAAAAGCTATAACTCCTTCTTTAACTGCTGAAGCTGATCTGCCCCAATTTCTAAGTAACTATGATACCTTGAATACCTATGATCTGGCTACATGCTCGAGGATAGAAAGCGTGGGTGCAGGCTGGTCTTATCGTGCGGTGAGACACTTCCAAGAGGAGTGAGACAAGGCGACCGCTCCCCGCCAACCGCCACCGACGAAGCCTGACCGATAACCTGATTAGTGAGACAGGGTTCGCCCAATATAAAGCGGAGATAGGGTCTTTAATGCATCCATTCATGCATCCCAGTCTGTGTGGTGGGATCGGGCGTGCTGATGCCAAGAGAGCGGTTTTCTTTTATGATCTACAAACGGTGGACTATCTATGCAATTCGATTCCAGGCACCTCGCAGAGGTAACCGCAACCGGGCTCCGATCAAATAGATTACCTCAGAAAGATGGTTTGGACATAGGATATCTTTATACGATTAATTTACAGGTGCAGCAATGCATCAGCCAGACACCCCGTCTCGCCCGAGGCCCCAGCGGCCAACCTCACGCATGGCTTCGTCGCGGCCTTCGACCAATCGGCCATTCGCATTGGAGGGGTTATCTTCACCCAACACACCTGCGACGCACTGCCAACCTGTGCGGCCACCTCCCCAGCGGAGAACCTCGTTTTTATATCGTTCACCCGCGGCGCGATCGACAGCAGCCTTGCCGGAGAGGAAGACATCCTGCCAGATTTTGTTGGCAATCGCCCGATCGAAGATATAGCTGTAGTAGGTGGCGCCATAGCCGTACAAGTGGCCGAAAAATCCTTGCCACGATGTCCGGGGCCGAACATCATCCGGGTCTGGCAGACTGGAATACTGATTGAACACCTTGTGGTAGATGTCGGTGGTGTCAATGCCGTTGGCCGCCTGGTCGCAAGGAATCGAGTGGTAGGCCTGGTCAACAAGGGCCATAAGGATTTGCGCCTCATTTTCAACGGCTCCATAGATCGATCCGTGAGCATTGCGATCTTGCTCCATGCTACGCATCATGCTCTCAGACAGCGGCTCGTTGGTCTTCCAGTGCCGTGCGTAAAGCGAAAGGACTTCCGGCGCAGTCGCAAAGCTCTCCATCAGCACGGAAGGAAGCTCAGCAAAGTCGGTCGAGCATCGGGTGCCGGAGATCGACTGGAGAGGAGTCTGTCCCAGGATCGAATGAACAGCGTGGCCCATCTCGTGGAAAAGAGTGCGCACGCTTTGCTCGCTCAAGAGTGTCGGCCGGCCAGAACCATTTGTGACAGGTTCCTGGAAATCGCAGACGAGAGCAATGGTCGGCAGTTGGCGAAGAGTGTTGGTCAACGGGTCAACCGCAGTAGCCATACCATCATTGGGATGCACAGACTGGTCCATTGACGCGCATTCCGCAACCTCATCAGCCAGTATCTCACGCGAACAGCGCAGGGTAAAATGGGCAGGATTAGGGTGTTTGCCCGGTCTTGAGAACAGATCACAGTAGACAACCGCAATATGCTGCTCCGCCTCGTTGACCACGTCTAACCGGCGAACATCCGGGTGCCAGGTCTCACCAGGCGCTGCCTCCTGAGGGACCAGCCGCACGCCATAGAGCCGGTCAAACAGTCGAGAGAGACCTTGCATGACTGTGCCAAGGGAGAAAAACTCGGGTACGGCGCTTAATTCACGGGAGCGGCGGGCCTGAGAATACTCCATCACCCGCTTGTGGACGTAAAATGCATGATCCCAAGGTTGTAGAGAGCTGCCCTTCATTTGCTGTAACTGGGACAGCTCTTCACTGACGAGACCTTGGTTGCTTGAGATCAGCGACGTTAGGAAGTTGGACACTGCCTCGGGGGTCTTGGCCATCTTATCACTCAGTGTCATGTCGGCGAAGCTGTTGTAGCCTGATAACTGAGCCAACTCTGATCTCTTCATCAGAAGTTCCTCCAGGCGGTGGATCTGACGAGAGCTGGACGTCCGGGTTGCAAGATATACTTCCTTCCGAACAGACTCGTCTCGTACAGAGCGTAGCACGAGTCGGGGCACTATTCCCGCGGTTGGCACCGGAGCTTTATTATTCCACTTCTTAATTCGCTGGACCATCAACGGGTCCAGCCCTTGCAGACTGTTCGCATTGAAAACCACCTGAGACTTGGCTGGCTCTGCGCCAGCAAAAAACTCGGAGCCGACTTGGCTGATATCGTTGGACAGATTCACAAAACGTTGCCTTTCACTTGGTGGCATATGAATAGCCGAGTTTGTAAAGTCCTTCATCAGAATCTGGGCCACGATTGTCTCCGCCTCCGTCCAATGTGAAGTCACATCCGGATTCGCCATAGCCTTGCTCAACTGGTCATGGAGACCCGTCGTGGTGTTCAGGACGTTCATGTATTCGAACATGAGCGCGTACGCCTGCGTTGCTGCTTCTTGGATTCGGGGGTCGGAATGGATTGTTCGAATGAAGTCAGAAAGGTCAATCACACGACACAGAAGGTCGCTGAGCCGATCGAGGTTTCGGGCCAACGCTCGGTATTCATCCAAAGTAGACGCTCTCAGTACCTTGGCCACAATCGCCTGGCACTTCTGTAGCGAAACATTGGCGAATGCCCGGAAACCATCTGGACTGGTCAAGTATTGGTTCTGTACCAACCCTGCCCGCTTGGAGGTTGGGCTGCGCTTGTACGAAAACTCCTTCCAGAATGGCTGCGAATCGAACACTCGGCGTAATGTCTCATCGTCGACAGTCTTCCTCGGTGCGGCATTATCTGCTGGGACGTAGTCGGCGTGAATTTTGGGGGCTTGCGACGCGGCGGTTTCGAAGGCTCGTGATTGTAGTCGGGAAAGACATTTGCGGCACGTCCACGACCGGCGCCCGAGAGGGCGGAGCATGGTAGGTAATCTGTATATAATTGCAAAAATGAAAGAAATGAAAAGAAGACAGGTAAATCCACCAATGCACAAAACCCACTCGATACTTGATGCTGTGAATGCGGAGTAGAGTGAAGGGTTCACGGGCAATGACGGGGGAGTTTTCTTGGGGGTTCCGCCGAGCCGAAGAATTCCCGTTCCTGGCTCCAACCCGACTTTGCTTCACTACTCTCAACTCATCGACCCTCTGCTTCATCACCCCACACCTCCCAGGATGTCATTCCGGCCGATGTTGAAGCAGGTATGTCCGATCGCCGATGATATCCATCGGGATCTTACAATGTAATTGACCTGTCAATGGCGTGCTAACTTGACGATAGCGGGCTGTGGCTCCCATCGCAGCCACCCTCCTCGCAGGAGGCCTGGCCTTGTACCCCAGAGAGACTGCTTTCGCCGAGGAGCCTCGTCAGGTAAGATGAGCTCAATCTGCTCTATATTAACGCATCAAGCTTGAGGCCAACCCTTGCTAACATGCGGCGGCTTGCCCAATCCAGCGCAAACCCATCTACGATGACTTCCCATCCGACATCCCGGAACCCTCCAAGCCCACTGCTCCGGCTTCTAAGGCGATTTCTCTGCCCACATCGCAATCTTCTCCCTCCTCGCCCACTCCCACAGACATCTTGACCGCTCAAATCCGGCAAGCCCGGCTTTTCCTCTACTCTCACTCCCTCGCCGCGGAGAACAGCTTCAACGACTTCTTGTCCCGGGCCCTGCACATCGAGAACGCGTTCACCAACACCATTGCCTCGCTCGCTCCCTCTCCCGAGTCTGGCGAAAGTCTGACGCCCGGCGGTATCTACGTTATCGTGTCTGCCATGGCCGGCTCCATCGTGTCACGCAACCGCGGCATCTTCCTCCGCACCCTGTCCCCGCTTACTTTTGGTACCGTCGCAGCCTTCACCCTTCTGCCGGTGACGATGAAGAACGTGTCAGACCTGACATGGGAGTACGAGAAGAAGTTCCCTGTTGTTGCGGAGAAGCACCTCGCGATTCGGGAGCGCGCGGAGCATATCTGGCACACCGGTATTGCGCACAGCGGTATGGCCCGCCAGATGATGGAGGACAAGATTGGTGAGACCCGGAAAAAGCTCGAGGAGTTGGTGAGCAAGGGCCACTAGACTTCTTATATTCGCTCGGCTGGATTCGGTCCGCCGTTGGATGGTCGAGGAGGAGTTTTATCTTTTGCATGTGTACGCTTAGAACTCGTAGATCCGATGATATAATCCGGACGTCCCGTTTGTTTGACAAAATAAAATATCCTTTGATTGAAGAGCATGTGTGTTGATACTGACCGGATATTCCATTGTTCGTTTGGGGTGCAGGAACTACTATGATTGGTATATATTGGTTGAACTCATGTAGCCTAGCTCAACCAGCTCCGACAAGGACTAGTTCATTATTCTTCGTGTGTCGGGCCCGGTTCTCCCTCCACCGCTTCCACATTCCCTGCTGCTTCAGCTGACGCCGGAGCAGGACTGCCCGAATGAGAAGAAGAGGCACCAATTCTAGGCGGAGGAGGAAGAGGGGTTCCCTTCCGCGAAGGCGCAAAGTCCTGCTCCCGACTCTTCTGTTCGCCTTCGGCAAAGTAATCATCGAACGCCCTGTTAGGAGAGACGCCATGTCGTGATTTGGCACTCCGTCGACTTGAAGGCGACACCCCACTCGGAGGCGAGATGACTCTTGATTGGGATGAGGCAAGAGGAGGAGGTGATACCATATTAGCCGGGACCAAATAGTTCCCCGGGGGTTCAATTGGAGCCGAGACGCCGTTGTAACTCGGAACTGCGTGGCTCCCATCTTCGCGCGTTTCAAAAACAACCTCGCCGGGTCCTTCCACTTCCTCGCCCAGTCCGACCGGTAGACGATGCAAAGCGCCATAGCCCAGTTCGGCTCCAAGGGCACCTTCGCCACCCCATCCTCTTGTAGGGACCAGTTCTACTTCTCGTACGACGTCGAATTCACTGTTGTATACCCATAGCACCAGGGTGCGATCAAGGTGGTCCTCCACCAGCTCCCCGAGAGCCGATTCCCCGCGTAATGTCCCACTTGGAGTTCCGATGATATAGTCTGAATGCGGCAGCAGACCTGCGCGGTAGGCAGGGCTCAACGGTGATGGGATCCCAAGGACATGCCAGATGTTTTGGGTGGAGGAAAGGGGAGCAAGTTGTAGAGCGAGGCCGAGGGAGGGCGCCGTCGCTGGTACAGGGACTGTGACAGTATGCGTTCGTTGGCCCTGTGCAAAACACGAATAATGTCAGATGTCTCTCTCACGCAGACAAATTAACTAGCGTTGAAGTACCTTGGCACTCCAAATTTCCAGCGTCAGGCTTGACCCGGCGCAATTGCGAACTTCCGTCCCAAAGAGGTTTGGATCTGGATCTTCCTGCAAAGAAGTATCAGCACCACTCGCATCGTGTCTGTCAGAGTCAAGAGTTAACATACAATTGGATGCCCATTAATTCCTACAATGAAGTCGAACCACGGCTCCAAGGGCAGCTCGGTGTCTTTGTTGCGGAGCACCTGAAAGCCATATGCATTGTCGCTGGGTCCATTCCGAGGCTGCTGGGCGGGCTCACCATCCAGCCTTCCAATGAATCGATTGAGCGCGCCAAACATCACGTCTCTCGTTAAGCTTTTGGTGGGTTTGGGCTGTACAGGAAGTGCAACTTTGAAACTGTATCCTGGGAAGCTATGCGGGCAATGCGAGCTGGCCCCATGTTGATGCAAACAGAGCAAACAAATTTGCTGCTTTATCAGTGGCGGCCGTTATCGAGGACTTGCGATTTGTATCTCCGCTAGCTGTGCAACATGGCGGATACAGACGTTGCACCGCCAGAGGTGCATCATTATGAAACTGTCGAGGAGGTCCCCTGGGATATTCAAAAGTACTGAATCTTGTAAAATTACCTTGATTGGACACGCCAGCGCTAACTCGTCACTTAGTTACTGGGCTCAACGGCACCGCATCTTCTCCAAATATGACGATGGGGTATGGTTGACGGATGATGCTTGGTTTGGAGTAACTCCGGAACCCGTGGCCAAGTCGGTGTGCCCTTTTCATGTCCTTTCAGTGTCCATCAGCGACATGCTAACTTACTTCACAGCAAAATTGCAGCACATCTCGCCGAGACTGCTCCAGATGGACGCTGTATCTTGGTGGACTGCTTTGCTGGCGCTGGAGGCAACACCATCGCATTCGCAAAGACTGGCAAATGGAAGCGCGTCTATGCCATCGAGAAGAATTCCGCCGTTCTCCAATGTGCCAAACACAACGCCAAGATCTACGGAGTGGAGAACAAGATCACCTGGTTCGAGGGCGACTGCTTCGAGATCCTGAAGAACCAACTCAAAGATCTAGCACCATACAGTGTGATATTTGCAAGCCCACCTTGGGGTGGTACGTTTCAGCCCCTGCAGGTCATGCTTGACTTTGACTAACGGAATGCGTTTTAGGCCCAGGATATCGCTCAGATGAGGTATTCAACCTCAAGACCATGGAGCCTTACTCCCTCGAGACTCTTTACAAGGAGTATTCGCTTTTCACACCTCACATTGCGCTGTATCTACCTCGGACGTCAGATGTGCGACAACTGGCCAAATACGTGCCTGATGGTCGCAAGGCCGAGGTGATGCACTATTGCATGGATGGGCATAGCAAAGCGCTGTGTATTTTCTACGGTGACTTCAAGAGCCAATGATAGGCTGGTCCGTCTCTGAGCTTGTGTCTAGGCCACAATGAAAGCATCCATGAAATGAAATTTCAAAAGTTCACATCGCCTCCAGCTCATTCAAGCATGTTGAGCTAATTGCCTAATCGGGTTAGTGTGATCTACGACCTCTGTATGTGTCGCTCGCCACCCTTTTCGAGCCATTGAACGCTACATCCGTCAGTGACAACCATTCTAAAATCCCTCGTTGCGATTGTTGGCCATCTATGTAGGTAATACTTTCCTGCCTCGTGGGCAGATAGCCACCAGCAGGCTCAAAATCTATAAGCTTGGCAACTAGCGAAGCCAATCGCCTCTGTAGTCTCCGCATGAAGTTCTTTCCAGAGCTGATCTCTTGATCCTTGGCCTCTGAGATCTTCAAATTGCACCCTTTTTCTCAAAGATGATGTGATTTTCCCGTTGAAGCGCTTGGTTCAACACAGCCGTGGTCTCAACCAGGGTGGGCCTCCGAGATATGAAGTCGGCCTTCGGCATTTCTATTTCTTCCTCGAATGCAGGCACGGCAGACAGATTTCGCTAGAATCTCTTTAAGATGTTGCCACAAGCTCTGAGTGTGAATGGAAAATCCCTTGGTATAGCGTATTTCTACTCAAGTGAGCATGTTTCGTTGAGGCGACCATTCCGGGCCACTGCAGAGCCGAGACTGGTCTGAGTCTGAAGGAAAAGATATTAGATTTGAGAATCCCATTCGTGCCTTCAGTCTTCCACTGGAAATTCCGCACACATTCTCTAGTGCTGCTGGTGGCTGTCAAGAGAGTAAGGTGAACTTTGTTGGGATCACGATTAAGCTGCATAACAGCAGCCTCTAGCACAGAAGAAGAGAAAGATTCTTCAAACCATTAGATCAAAAAAACCTGCGCCAAGAGAAGTGGGAATAATATGAGTGTATAATGAGAAGCGAAAGTGAGAGATGAGGCTTGAGATAGAATCTATCAGATTTGACCGTTGAAAGGGAAGGTGGAGCGGGGAGGAGCCAGCTAGTTTCTGTGGATTCGGAGCTAAGCCTCTTTGGGTACTCACCACATCCCTTCCGCTCAGTTTGATCGCGCCGCCGAAGAAGCAAGCAGCTCTCACCATTTTTCGGTAGCAGGATAGCCAACTCGATGCGCCCAGCTTTGGTCTTATCTAGCTGCCTGACCGCTCGACCTACGCATACGCCAACGTCCTGCGCCAGTCTCTGGCAACCTCGCGCGCTCGTTTGACCGTGACCTTTCGACCACGCCGTACCCTCACCATCTTGTCGCCCCTCTTCAGAGCACCCTTTCCCTCGTCTTGCCACTAATCACAACATGCCTCACGCTACTCAAAATCAGGCCCCGGCGGCCCCGGAGGATGCGGACTTTGATAATGTCATGCGCCAGCTGAACAACTACGAAAGTGGACCACAGTTTGACTTCCTCACCCGAGATTTGGAAGTCGGGGAGAAGGCGGAGGACGCGGTCGACTACGAAGACTTTGAGGATGATGAACTTCCCGAGGAAGAAGAACCGGAGGCGCAACGGCGGCCTCCTGAGAACGACGCGCACGATGATCTTTTCGCGGACTTGGGTGGTGATGAGGCTGGGCTTTTTGGAGGCGGTGATGACCTCTTTGGAGGCAACGGCGAAGGCGAACAGCCTCAGGACGATAATCTCGATGATTTATTCGGTGAAGGACCTTTCTCTCCCCCTCCTGCTGGCCAGGTGGACGACACCCGGGGTCTTTTTGAAGATGAAGAACCGTCGTTGGCAACACAGCCCGTGGAGCTACCGCCGATTCCGCCCGTAAAGGCGGCCCAGGATCAGCCCATGGCCGAGGATGTGGACGAGGATGACATCCTGGATGATGCCAGTGTACTTTCAGAGGAAATGGATGAGGCGACCCTGCGCGCGTGGAAACTTCAACAACAGTTGTTTGCGATGTCAGGGAGGACAGGGCCCGACCATCTACCAGCGCCACCTGAGAACCACGAAGAGCTTCTTCACTCCCTCTTTCCGAGCTTCGACCGCAACACTCTTCCCCGTTGGCTGGAGATCATCCCACACAAGAAGGCATATTATTTGGGGAAACAGCCCCTCAAGGTCCCCAAGCCCGTTCTCCCAACAAAAGTCAACATCGAACTCGCTCCCGACCAGGAGCGCGTGTTCAGAACCGGCCAGTCAAATAAACGCGGTCTGGACCAAGAGTCATTGGGCATTGTGGTGATAACCGAAGCCGCTCAGGAAGAAGAGGCCGAGGATGAGGAGGAAAAGGATGACTTTGATATGGGCGATGCCGATGCGGACGAGATACTCCCAGGAGGATTCACCATGCAAGATCTCCGGACCATCTGTGTCGACTGGGATATCAAAGATGATATTCCCCCGACGGTAGAGGACGAGAAGATTGATCCTATTCTGAACACTTCTGCCCCGAATAAGTCTGCCGACCAGTTTGACGAGGATGCAGATTGGCTCATGGAAGAAAACCCGCCAGCCAAGAAGCGCAAGACAGGTCCGGCTCCTATAGACGTCATTGCCTTGTCTCATCTCGATATTCCCCTCCTCGACGAGCCCGAGCAGGCGGTTGCACACATCGCGAAAAGGGTGACCATCGACATGAATGACCCCCACATCCTCGTGGAAGAGTTACGGCCAGACGCGGTACTGCCCAAGCCCAAACAGACTGGTCCTCGAAACCGGGAGGATGTTGACACAACCCTCACTCGCAAATTGACTTCGCGATACAACATCTCAAATGACCAGGCATACGACATGCTCAAGCAGAACCACCAGAACAAGATTCGGAGTACGCTTGGAAACGTTACACTGGAGCATGCCCTGCCAGCTTTACGCTTGCAATGGCCTTACTATAAGACTGAGCTGCAAAAAGCGGAAGCCCGATCTTTCCACAGACCAGCTATGAATTTCCGAACCGGTCAAACTTCCTTTTTCAGGAACCCCGTGCATGTTAAACGCAAGCATCTCAAGGGCAAGGACGCCAAGACTCTGTTTGATTCTACCAGAGCACTCTCACTCGGCGACAACTCTAGCGTCCTCTTGGTGGAGTACTCTGAGGAGGTTCCCATGGTGCTCTCCAACTTTGGCATGTGCAACCGATTCATCAACTACTACCGGAGAAAGAACCCAGAAGATCCCACCCGCCCGAAGGCAGAAATTGGCGAAACGGCCGTTTTGCTACCGCAGGATAAAAGCCCTTTCTCGATCTTCGGACACGTTGACCCCGGTGAGATCGTCCCAGCAATCTCCAACTCAATGTACCGGGCACCGCTGTTCCCACATCAAGCCAAGGGAACCGATTTCCTTGTTATTCGCAGCACGAGTGGCTCGGAAGGCATGAGCTACTTCGTGCGCAAAATTGAGAATTTCTATGTTGCTGGGCAGCAGTTCCCATCCGTTGATATTCCCGGCCCTCACTCGCGCAAGGTTACCACCGTTGCCAAGAATCGAATGAAGATGCTTGTCTACCGACTTCTCAAGAAGAGTGCTGACGAGCGACTTGCGATCTCTGATGTCACCCGCCACATCCCAGGTACGACCGACATGCAGAATCGGCAAAAAGTCAAAGACTTCTTGCAGCACGACAAGGATACCAAATATTGGAAGCCTTTGGATCCCGTCCTCCCTGACCAAGACACCATCCGGTCGTGGGTTCAGCCAGAGGATGTCTGTTTGCTAGAATCTATGCAGGTCGGCCAACAACATCTTCACGACACCGGTTTTGGCAACGACGCCGAAAATGGCAATGAGAATGACGAGGACGAGGAAGGCGAGAGCTTCGAGCAGCTCATGGCTCCTTGGAAGGCATCCCGCAATTTCTTGCTTGCTTCCCAGGGCAAAGCCATGCTCAAGCTTCACGGTGAGGGCGATCCCACCGGCCGTGGCGAAGGTTTCAGTTTCATCAAGACGTCCATGAAAGGTGGCTTCAAGGCCATTGGCGAAAGTGTCGAAGATAAACTAGATGCTCAACGGCTTAAGGAGCTGGGTGGACACAGTTATAACGTTGCACGTCAACAAAAATCATACGAAACCTCCATCCGCCGAATTTGGGACGCTCAGAAGGCAAGCCTGTCCTCTACGATCGAGCATTCCGACGAAGAGAGCGACGTCGATCAAGGGGAGATGGAAGAATTCAACAAGCCAACCCCACGATCCGAAGCTCCAACACCCGCACCGACTCGGCGATACGATGACGAAACAACCAGTCAATTCAGTCGGATGAGTTTCACAAGTCAGAAAGGCAAAGTCTTGCGCATCACGCGCCAATTCAAGGCGCCCAATGGTGAGATCATCGAAAAAGAACAACTCGTCTGGGACACGCGAGTCATCAGACAATACATCCAACACCGCCACCGCTCCGAGGCTCTCACCACCAAACTGGAATCCCTGCAACCAACCGGTGATCCCGAGGTGGATGCTCGTAACCGCAAACTGATCGAGGCTGAACTAAGCCGTCTGAACCGAAACAAGGAACGCCGCTTCGCCCGCGAAAAACAGAAGGGTATTTCTCGGGCGGGGGAGTCGCCAGCTGATGGCAAACCCGCCGGAACGCAACGCAAGTGCGCCAATTGCGGCCAGGTCGGACACATCAAGACGAATAAGAAACTTTGTCCCCTGTTGAACGGCACCATGAAACCGGAGGATCGGGTCACCGACTCGGCATTCTCCATGAGTGCGCCTATCCTCTGACCGGCTTTCCAGAAGAAGGACCGCCTGCCATGCGCATCTTTTCGAAATGATACCCACGCCATTATCGCGTCAAAATTGGGAATCTCCGTTCTTAGCTGCCTTCCGTCCCTCAGACAGGACAGGCAGTGCTGTCTACGTTGATTTATTGACTCACTTTTTTAATATGTTCGCCAGCACGGTCTGGTCGAGGTATGTACTGCATACGATGCCTTCTGTTTCTTGTACATTAGATTCACATCACACAAATGAAGACAATCATCAATATCGACTATCTGCCGCTTTTCTATAGAAGACTGGCGTGGGTCAGCACCGTAACGCGGATCTATGTCAAGCCTTTTAATGGCCCATGCATCGAAGGATCAGGCTGTCTTCTAGGCCATTAGTTTGTACGTCCAGTGGCCGTCTATCTTCGCGACGGAGAATCTCATGGTTGAAAAGAAAAGGTCTCGTTTTTGAACTTGTGCTTATAAGAATATAAAGGAACGGATAAGCAGGGTTTCAAGCAGCGCTTCGGCTCCAATCTGCGGCACATTGTGCCAGGGAAAGGACGGGGGTATGAATACTTCGATCAAGGACGATTCGCAGCTCTCAAGAATCAAAGGCAATCAAAACTCTCCGCGGACACAAAACTCAAAGGGTTCCTCTCCACCTCTTTCAAAGAGCGTACAGATCTGTGAGCGCTCCCCTGGCGAATGGCTGTCGTCCTCGCTTGGTCCTCAGGGCCATGGCCGGGCCTCTGGGTCGACGGTATGTATATCCCAAGAAAGCACCTTTTTTGCGGATCTCCAAGGCAGTCTTGCCCGCTTTCCTATCCCGCAAGATCCTGTCACGTGGTCTTTTTCGTTCTTTCTTTCTCTCAGTCTCGTCGTTAGGCGCGTCAAGTGCAATAGGTTCGATGCGGTCGATTGGGAAGATGGCGTCGCCTCCGGGCACTGGCCGTTCGATAAGCCGACCAACAGAAGAATGGGTGGCCGTGTTGCCGGCAGAGACAGCTTGGGGCTTTACGTCAATGTTCTCTTCAGACTCTTTCTCGGAATCACTGGTCTCTGAAAGGTGGTCGATATTCTTCCAGTCATCAAAGTACCGAGTGTCTTCCCAGCCTTTGACTCTCGGAACATATGGTGGCTCGGTTAGGTGGAGCTCATTCCAACGGATGCCCCTGAAGAATGGATGAATCTTGATGTCTGTTGCGTCATTGGGGTAGACCCAATAGCTGTTACAGCCCTTGTATCGGGGATCCATTGAGTACAGCCAAGAAGCTGAAGCAGGCTTACCAGCCAACATATCATTGGCCTGATATTTCGGAGAGCAGAGTCGGTATTCGCGCTCTTGAAGGAGTCTTGCGATGAGATCAATAGCATCCTGCGATACCAACCTCTCAGTTGAAGTCTCTCTCGGGAACTGTAAAGTCCGCTGGTGTTGCTAGAGAATGGCGCGGTTAAGTAATAATCAGCTAAAAGAGGCTTCCCAGGGACACTTACGAGAATTCTGAGCTTGGTGTCGTGGCGGGTTTTGCAGGCAAATGGGGTGAAGCCATAAAGACACTGGAAGTGTAAGGCAAACCTTCAGGGTGCTTTAAGCGAGAAAGCTTGACATACCTCGTAGAGAATAACACCGAGACTCCACCAATCACATCTTCCATCATACATTTCTCCTCGGATGACCTCTGGTGCCATGTATTGACTGGTACCAACCGCACTCCTTGCAAATCGCCGTCGCTCTTTGTTGTTCCGCCAGGTGAGAAGGTCCGCTGAAGGCACCTGGTACCTTGAAGAGTAGCTCTGCTCTTGTAGTCTGGGGTTGTTCTCCGCTTCAGCGGTTTGAGCCTGGTCTTCGGCATCACCCTTGATCTCAATTCCAAGCTTCTCAAGCAGAGAGTAGCGTTGGTTGTTGTAGTATGCCTGGTCGTAAGACCAATGTCCGTTGAAGGCCAACCCGAAGTCAGAAATTTTGAGATGCCCAGATGCTGATATAAGGAAGTTGTCCGGCTTAATGTCACGATGAATCCAGCAAAGCCGATGTGCCTCCTCAATGCACAAGACCATTTCAGCAATGTAGAATCGTGTCCAACCTTCGGGCAGAGTGTCCTTGCGGATTAAAAGTCCGAGAAAGTCACCACCAACCATGTAATCCATGACGAGGTATAAGTAGCTGTCATCTTGGAAGCTGGATATCAACGGAACGGACCAGCGAGAGTTCGCAGATGCAACAAGAAAGTCTCTCTCGGCTCTGATATGACCCTCTTGGCAATTGCGAATCATGTCGGATTTCTTGATGATTTTCATTGCATAGACCTCTTTCTTTTCACCTGTCATGAACCTGCGTCGACTGCGTCTGGCTCCATCGACGGCGGATCTGATCATTTCAAGTTGTCGGCCTCTTGGGGTGGAATCACTGGTATCGCGTGCCAAGCTCACATCATCATCCTCGGTATCGTGCTGGCTATCTTCCTCGCGCACCAGGCGGACCAACCCGAAGCTGCCTCTTCCCAGTGTTTTCAGAACTTTGTATCCAGCAATTGAGGATGTTTGGTTAATCTGGTTAATCCGAGGCGCGCCAATGCGGGTTTTCATCACACGACATTTTCGCAGATATTCATTCTCCTGCACGGCCCAGTTGCGTCGCGTGGACTCCTGCTCTTCCGCACCAAGGCGAAATGCGTAAATACACTGCTCCAATTCGTACTGACGCTGGTTACGTGCATCCGGGTTCTGAAAAATAGAGTTGAAATATAGTTCAATGTAGACCTTGGCGACAGATACAGCTTCCACTGTGACAATCGACGGAGCGGTGACAGGAGACTTGCTGCCTGTGAGGGAGCTTGGGTCTGAAACACGATTTGGGTACGTAGACCATTGTGTCGCTCCATGTTTAAATTTCTCTTGGGAAGAAGGAGAGGGTTCTGCGGATGTCAACGGAGTCCAGGATGTTGAGCATTCAAAGGGGGAACCGCTACTGCTTGGGGGAGTGGTCGTAGGATCCGAGCTGTCATCGTTGGCTCCATCCCCCTGTTTGACAGGAAACATCGATATGGCAGATTCGGGGCATAGGACACTAGGCCTGGGTCGCAAGTGTGTGCGATGGACCACTGTTGGATTTCCGAATGTGACCGAGAGTTTTTGCGAAACGCGATCCATGAATCTCGAGCTTGATGGGCTTTGGGGCTCGACAGGAATGCAGGAATGAACGTCATTGCCTTCAACACGATCTTGGAGAGTGTTTTCTCCATCAATGTGGACGTCGACAAGGGGATTCTGAAAGTGATCATTCACCGAATCTGGTAAGGAATTGTGGGGGGTGTGCAGAACTGTGTTGGAGGATGCGTTGGCGATCAGAGGTTGCGTCTCGGCGAAGCAACTGCCTGGCATATAAATAGTGTTTCTTTTCTCAGCACCTGAGCTTGGCGGGATATGCTGGTCGCTATCAGGACTTTGTGCATCTTCGCCAGATTCCGTCTCGATGCAGGTCTTGTTGTCTGCGATGAAGGTGTCAGCCACCATAGACTAGGTACAATCAAGGATGTATGTGGACGCACCATCGGGGGAAGTTCCCAGTCCAAGGATCAGTAAGAGCCTCGAGCCACTTCTTGTCAGTCGGGATCGAAAGCGAGCTCTGCCACTTCTACCATCGGGCGTGGGGGATACAGGACTGTCCGATACTGCCGAATCGGGTGGGGATGGGAAAGCTTTTCTGCGACGGGAATTGATTTGTTTTGGAATCCAGAGGTTGCACACGCTTCGCCGTTGTATATTTCTTTCGTAAGTGACTGTCATTTTATCGGGTGCTGGATATACTTCGCCCGACGGAGATCAGGGAACGGGGGTCTCCGTCGCTGGCCGGAGTTGGACATGAACGCTAGCTGATTAAGGATAGAATGAGACCGCTGATGGGACTTGGCAATCCGGAGAGCTGCAAGTCGTTGAGACTGAAAAGGTGGGAGGCTGTTATTGGGGAACAATAGTTGAAAGGGAAAGGAACCAAGTGAATGTCCGAGTGGCAAGCGCGAGTCCGCAACGAGTTCGGGCTTCCCGCAGGAGACATCAAGACGTCAGTGTTACCCATCACCAAATACTCCAATGATCTTTGGGAGAAGGAAAAAAAGAGCTCTGAAATGCCAGATGGCTGATTGAATTTAAATTGACAGTAGCAGATAAGAAAATACAGAACAAAATCAGGCACTTTTTGCATGCAAAGGGAATATGAATTCCTCGTGATATGCTCTCACCCCTGCCATGACGGGACAGGCAAGAAACTGACAAACAAGCCGGATATCACGGTGAATCATGCAGTCAAACCGGTAACCCCACAAAAAGAACACCCCTGCGAAATCATAGATATGAATATATAAAAATCAACCCAAACATTTACTTAATCTCAAGCAGCTTGACATCGAAAATCAGCTTGGAGTTGGCGGGAATGCCGGGGAGAGCCTTCTTGCCGTAGGCGAGGTGAGGGGGGATAGTGATGCGACGCTCGCCGCCGGGGGCCATGCCAGCGATACCGATGTCCCAACCCTTGATAACCTCGCCCTTGCCAAGCTTGAAGGTGAAGGGCTTGCCCTTCTTGTTGGAGTCGAAGACCTTGCCGTCCTCGAGCTTGCCGATGTAGCGCATGGCGACAGTGTTGCCGCTCTTGGCAGCGACGCCTTCACCAAGCTTCTTGTCGTCGATCTTGACGCCCTTGACCTCCTTGACACCGAGGGTGCCAGTGGGCTTGTTGCCATTGGGGGTGGGGCCCTGCTCCAGGTTCTTGGCGAACTGAACCTTTTTGTCGGCCTTGGTCTCCTTGGCCTTGGTCTCCTTAGGCTCAACGGGAGCGGCGTCGCCGTTGTTCTTCTTGAGCTTCTTCTGCTGGGCCTTGGTGAGAGCGGGCTCCTCCTTGGCGGCCTTGCCCTTGGCGCTCTTGGCCATCATCTCGTCGAGGCTCTCCTCCTCGGCGGCACGCTTTTTGCCCTTGGTCTTGGCCTCAACCAACTTGGGGGCCTCCTCCTCACTGTCAACCTCGGTGATACGGGGATCTTCCATACCATCGAGGTCGTCGCTCTCGTCATCGTCCATGGCCATCAGCTCCTCCATATCAAGCTCGTCCTCGTCGGGAGAGAGGTCGTAGTCATCCTCGTCTTCCTCATCCTCATCATGGTCGTGGCCCTCATCAAGGCCAATGACATAGTTACCAGTGAGGAAAACGGTCTGGTTACCAGTGTTCTTGAAGAAGACAGGCTCACCCTCGCAGACAACAATGTCAAGAGGCTGCTGGCAGTTCTGCAGAAGAAGTCAGTATCGATGCGGAATGGAATTTTTCTCGAGGATTAGGATAATCCATACCTTGTCGGCGAACAGAGTGCAGAGCACGTTCTCATCAAGGTCCAGACCCTCATCAGACTCGTCATCCTCCTCTTCGTCGTCGTCGGTAAGAGGACCCTTGCCCTTGATCAGCTTGGAGATGGCAGCCTTGAGATCGAAACCACCATCGTCCTCCTCGTCATCCTCATCATCCTCCTCCATGGCCTCCTCAAGTTCCTTCTGGGCGGCGGCCTGCTTGAGCTTGCGGGCCTTCTCCTTGTCGCTGGGGCCACCGTTGACTTCCTCATCGTCAGAGTCCTCCTCATCGTAATCCTCCTCATCGCTGTAGTCCTCGTCATCGGAATCACCCATGTCGAGGCCGGGAGGAGGGCGAACGATCTTCAAGGTTGCGCGACCAGGCTTGCTAGAGTCGCCGTCATCGAACTCAGGCTCCTCATCGGGATCGATGGCAGCCATGCTCACGCGGAACTGGAATTGCAAAGTCAGGAAGAAGCTTGATCGCATCGTGAATTGTGATACTCACCGAGGCAGCGGCATTAGGCACAGCGGGCACCATAACACCAGGAGGCACCCGGAGGGCATAGACGGCAACCGGTTGGACGGCAGACATTTTTGAAATGATTGATGTGTGAAAATTTTAAAAAGCAGACAATACAAGGGAATGACCAGGGAGGTAGTGAGGGAGATGAACCACCGAGGAAAAACAGGCGTGGATGAGAAGAAGAAAAGATGCGACCCGCAACTGCAGCAACAGAGATCGTCCGGAAGCTCTGCTTTTTTTTCTTAATTAATTTTTTCTGCCCGGCATATCAGGCCAATGAGGTTGTATTGCAACACCTCACCGCTCTCATAATTTGCCTCTTTTCACCGATATTGTCGCCGCCCGTCTTCCGTCTGATTTCTGCCGGTGACGCGTGATTCTCATGTGGCGCGCGTCTTGGGCGGCTTCAACTGGTCTTTTCAAGATTACTCGTTCGTGGACGGACGGTCATGGTGGTCCTGCTGGCCCACTATGGGCTCCAGACTTGATGCGACTTCTAGCGCTGTGCGCAAGCGCATCGAAAATCGTATGTTCTGCTCCTGCCTGCTATCCATCGGTTAATAGGCCCCCATTCTAATCTGTGGTATATAGATGACTTCCACGATGAGGCGGGGGAAGAGTACGAAGCATCCAGCTTTGGAGGCTTCGGAGACTATATGCGACGCAAGAAAATCAAGCTACAGAATTTGGACGCCGATATTCGAGCATCTTCCGGAGACTGTCCACCGATATTTCGCGGAGTTGTCGCGCATGTCAACGGCTACACGCAGCCGTCTCTTCAGGACCTCCACCGCCTCATTGTCAGCCATGGCGGTGGGTTCCTGCAATATTTGGATGGAAAGACCCTCGCGACTCATATCATTGCAAGTTCATTGGCCCCAAAGAAGTGCGAGGAATTCCGGCGATACCGCATTGTGAAACCCGCATGGGTTACAGAAAGTGTTAAAGCTGGTCGATTGTTGCCGTGGCACCAGTTTCGTGTCGTGGATGAAGGGCATTCTCAGAAAGTCTTGAATTTTGACGATGGTCGCTTCACCAGTCGAACGAACAGCCCTCGGGTTGGCTATCGAGAGCAATCAAACTCGAGCTGGTATAATTCCCAGCTGAATGCTACATCAGCAGCTGATATAAACCCTTTGACCCCTACGAGTGCACCAAAGGCGCCGCTTGGCTCAAATCAATCAGCGCAAGATCCCGAAACGTCTCCCAAGCTGCCATCTCAACCTTCACAATCCGACTATGGTGACTTTCCTAGTTTCACTGCTGTAGAAGACGATACAGAGGAGAAAATAGCTGCGCAGGAGGAGCATTCGACTCGGCCCACTACTCCAGTGAAGCGTACTATATCAACCTCTGGCCATACCACACCGAGCAATCCAGCCAGTCAGACACCTCGACAGCTGCTGAACGTGCAAACGCCCTCGCCTGCGAAACAAATGAGTCCTCCAAAGCAAATGAGCCCTTCAAATCCTCAAATGACCTCCGAGGAGTATAATGCACAACTTTTGTCTGATCCACGGATGAGAAAATCCAGTGTGGTCAATCCAGAATTTCTTCAGCAATACTACCGAGAGTCCCGGCTCCATCATTTGTCAACATGGAAAGCTGAACTAAAAGCCCAGCTTCAGGCTGCAACAAGAGAAAAGGCTTTATCTGGCACTTCTCAAAAGAGGCCTGTGTCCGGGGCAAGGAGATATATTCTCCATGTCGACTTTGACTCATTCTTTGCCGCAGTCTCCATTCTCAAGCATCCCGAGCTGCGCGACAGACCGGTTGCCATTGCCCATGGCGCTGGGTCTGGTTCCGAGATAGCAAGTTGTAACTATGTTGCACGTGGGCGGGGAGTCAAGAATGGAATGTGGATGAAAGGGGCCATGCAGGCATGTCCAGACCTTCAGGTGCTACCTTACGACTTTCCGGCCTATGAAGATGCCAGTCGGAAATTTTACAGCTCCGTGCTCTCAATCGACGGCATTGTGCAAAGCGTCAGCATCGATGAAGCTCTGATTGATGTTACCAACCAGTGCTTGGAGGCCGGGGGATCCGACGGGAGGGGTGTCTCGGAGGGATCGATTTACCGGGAGCAAGCCAAGGCTGACGAAATAGCGCAAGGCTTGCGTGATTCCATTAAAGACAAGACCGGGTGTGCGGTGTCAGTAGGAATTGGTGGTAACATCCTGCTCGCCAAAGTGGCATTACGAAAGGCAAAGCCCGCCGGGCAATTTCATTTGAAACCCGATGCTGTTTTGGATTTCATTGGAAACCTCACTGTCCAAGACTTGCCCGGCGTTGGATATAGTCTTGGGTCA
>JAXQJV010000067.1:0-52680 GCA_037042255.1 Penicillium sp. PG106-07D | reverse complement strand
CATACAGCTTTCTTTTTCTTTTTTTCTTTTTAGCACACCATGAGTCAATTACTGAAGATATTTGACCATACGAAAGAGCCATCTCTCGCCTCGAGAAGGCCGTTGCCAAGTCCGAGTTCAGCCAGGGCAAGAAGCTCAAGGTCGTCACCAAGGTTAACCCCGACATTGTCGGTGGCCTCGTTGTCGAGATCGGTGACCGCACTATCGACCTGAGCGTTTCTTCCAAGATCGCCAAGATGAACAAGGCTCTGACTGATGCCCTGTAAATGTAAAATAGCCCAATTGCCCCCCTGAATCAAGTCTTCCGCCCAGTGTGGAGTGGATGTGCGTTTAGAATTTTATACTCAGCATTATCGTCCCGCATGAACGGTAGCGTTGATGAAAGATGAAGGGAAGGCCGGGGGGTTGACCCGTATAGTCCTTGAGTCGGGTACTTTGTGGGGATTCCCTCTGGCTCTTTCCATGCTTTCATTTTCCATTTGTTTTCATTATCTGTGAATTGCACAATACACATGTTTCATTTTCTATGTCGAAAGCTCCAGGGTTGTAGATACAGTTGCAGTAGCTGCAGTAGATTACTCGGTTTGGGTATTCTCGGCTGAGCGGATATCTGCGAGGGCTGTCTACTCCCATAATGTTTAAAGGACGACTCATTGATGCTTAGACATAAATGAATTGATAAAGTACTCTTCAACGCATGCAATGGCTGTTCTGAATGTATAATCTGTGTGAACAATGTTACCTCCACCTCCACCTCCTACATGATATAATGTGTTTTAATAGTCAGTCTCCCCTCCCCCCCGAGACAATATACTCTAGTAATCCCCATTCCGCTCATCCGCATGCGTCTCAAGCTCATCCTCATACCCCTCCACAATAGACGCCGAGCTCCGCACCCGCTGCAACTGACTCTCAACATAATTATGCAAATGCTCATCGCTATCCCCGTTCTGCGGCAGCGTCAGGCTACTGTCCTGCCGACTGAGCGGCCTACTGCTATCGTCCTCGTCTAGCACCGTCGACGCAGCAGGTGTCGCATCGCCTGCGATCGTGGAGTTGAAATCACTCCTGTTGCCGATGGAGCGGTTCGTTGATGAGCGGCGAACGACGGGGCGGCCTTGGCTGCGGCGGCGGCCGGACCGGGAAAACATGTCATCGAAGTAGTGGGATGCGGCGGCGAAGGGGGATCGTGGTGTTTGCGGGAGGCGGCAGTTGAGACTGGGATTTGATTTTGTTAGTACGAAATCTACAAAGAGGGAGTAGATTCGGGGGTTTGGAAACTTACCCCGTGTCGTGGATGATCTTGGCGATCAGGCCGGTCCAACCGCATTGGTGGGAGGTTCCCAGGCCACGGCCGGTATCGCCGTCGAAGAACTCGTTGAACCAGAGGTAGTCCTTCCAGTGCTCGTCAAAGTCGAGCAGGTCGGATTGGCCGTTGATGGCGCGACGGCCTTCGTCGTTGCGAGCGAAGAGATGCTGCATACGGTGTTGCAGCTCCTCGGCAACGTGACCAAGGTGCATGTAATCGCCAGAGCCAGTGGGGCACTCGACCTGGAACGAGTCACCGTAGAACATGTAGAAGCGCAGCAGGGACTCGACAAGTAGGAAGTTGACGCAGAGCCAGATAGGTCCTCGCCAGTTGCTGTTGCCGCCAAAGAGGGCACTGTCCGAGTCGCCGGGGACATAGGCCACCTTGAATGTCTGCCCGTTGACATCCATGGAGTATGGGTTCTTCTCGTGGTACTTTGACATGGAGCGGATGCCATGCTCGGCCAAGAACTCGGTCTCGTCCAGCATGCGCTTCAGAATCTTCTCGAGTCTGTCTTTGCTGACCAGGGAGAGCAGGAGGCGGTCGTCCTTGCCGCGAGTCTTCATGCTGGCAATGTTGCGCTCAGCGATATCCGACTTGTTCTCGATGAACCAGTCAACTCGTCGCTTGAAGGAGGGGAATTTCTTGATGATCTCTGGCTCGAGGGTCAGAACAGCGTACAGTGGGATCAGACCGACCAGCGATCGGATAGGCAGCTGCTGCGTCCAGGGACCGCCATACGAAATGGCATCGTAGTAGAAGCTTGATTGGGTAAGCAAATGTGCGAGAATCTTCGTGGAGGAACAGCAAACGTACTTGTCTTCCTCATTCCAGAGGGACTTGATGCTGTCCTCACCAGACCGGTAAGTCATGGCATCGCTGATAAGAATAAAGTGTTCGAAGAATTTGGAAGCAACTGGGTGGAAGTCAGCAAGACGCTCGCATACCTCCGCGGCTTTGTCCATGACTCACTATCTTCATAAGTCCGACGGTGCTTGGCAAGCTCCAAGGCAATGTTCATCATGGTCAGACAGTAGAAAGCCATCCAGCCAGTACTGTCGGCTTGCTCGAGAACACCACCGGTGGGCAGAGGCTCAGACCGGTTGAACAAGCCAATATTGTCCAGACCCAAGAAACCTCCCTCGAAAACATTCTTACCATCATAATCCTTCCGATTCACCCACCAGGTAAAGTTCAGCAGGAGCTTTTGGAAGACACGCTCGAGGAAGTCCAGATCTTGCCGGCCATACATCTTGCGCTCAATCTTGAACGTGCGGAAAACCGCCCAGGCATGCACTGGCGGGTTGACATCTCCAAAGTTCCACTCGTAGGCAGGAAGCTGGCCATTAGGGTGCATGTACCATTCACGAGTGAGGAGATCCAACTGCTTCTTTGCAAAGTCTGGGTCAATCATCGCCAACGGGATGCAGTGGAAAGCGGTATCCCATGCAGCGAAGAAAGGATACTCCCAGGAGTCGGGCATTGACAGGATGTCGTCGATGTAGAGATGCCGCCATTGTTCGTTGCGAATTCCCTTTCGACCAGGAGGGGGAGGGATCTCGGCTGGATCGCCATTGCTCCATTGATCCCAGATGAAGTTGTAATACTGCTTGCACCACATCATGCCAGAAAAGGCCTGGCGTTGGATGTTTCGCAGGTCATCGCTCATGGGAAGAGGGCTGATGCGGTAGTAGAAGTCGTCCGCCTCGGCACGGCGTTGCTCAATCACGTCGTCCAGAACCTCCTCATCCACGAACTCCACCTTGTTTCGGGAGAAACGGAATCGGACAACAGCGCACTCTCCAGGAGGCACACCCTCGCCCTCGTCGAATGCGTACCACGCGGCAAACTTTGTTCCCTCATTCGCAGGGTTCACTGCATTCTTCTCTTCGTCCACGATATGGCGATGGAAAGCATCCTTGACGTATGGCTGCTCGTTCTCGGTGCCCCAGAGTTTCTTGTTATTCGTTTCGTTTTCAGAGAAGAGCATTCGGGGTTGGATATCCTCCTCGCTGGATCCGATGGGAGGCGAAGGCGCGAAGCAAGCATATCGCTCACCGAGCTTGCGATGGTTAGATTTCGCAATGCGTTCTCCGTCTTGCTTCAAAATTGGCTTCTCGTTCTCCTTCTCATAGCCCCAGGACCAGGTGTTTCGGAACCAAACTTGGGGGATGATGTGCAGAGGGGCTGGTTCCGGACCTCGGTTGTATGCAATTACTCGGAAGATGAGCTCTTCCTCGTCATCGGCTTCTTTGGCGGTCTCGATGAAAATGTCCCAGTATCGGTTTTCCTCAAAGACACCAGTGTCCAGGAGTTGGTATTCGCGCTCCAGTCGGGTTCGCTTGGCGTTCTCGTCGATCAGGTCCTGGTAAGGGAATTTCTTCTGAGGGTACTTGTAGAGGAATTTCATATAGGAATGCTGCAGAGCGCTCATGTTAGACTTCAAGCCAGTACCCAACACAGTGATATTTTGACTTACCGTCGGGGTATTGTCCACGTGGAAATGACACTCCTTGATGCTCTCGCCGTGGTTACCTTGAGGGTTTGACAATCCGAAGAGACGCTCCTTCAGAAAATCACTAACCCATGACAGTCAGCCTGGATGTCGCTGCCGCAAATTTTCTCTTGACATGTACTTACTCTTCCCCGTTCCAGAATGAAAATGCAATGTTCTGGATGCCGTGGGTATCAGACACACCGGCGATACCATCTTCGCCCCAGCGAAAGACTCGCGACCGCGCATGGTCGTGAGTGAAATCTTGCCACTTGGTCAGCTATTTTCCCCGAAATTTATCCTCAAATCTCGAATCGCAGCTTACAGCTCCAGGCGTCACCGTCCTCACTGCATACTGTTAGTTTTGAAATTGATAGTCTCTCGTCGAGTAGAGTCTTGACTTACGAGTAATCCTCGCGCACTGTACCGCGTCGATGATGAAGTCATTAGCCCGCGATCTAACCGATTCACCAATTTGCACCAGATCAGAACCAACCGGTTGCCCATTGTCGCTCAGCCACGTAGGGACCCCATTTCTTCCAGTAACGAGTGCGTTCGCGATCCTCCTGGAGACGCTTCTCTTCCTGTGTAATGTACTCCTGCTTGTCGATCAGGACCATGACGGCGGTGGAACCGGGATGCGGAGCCGGGGCGGTCGACGATTGAGGGGAAGATGCAGCGACAGAAACCCAGATCAATCTTAGTGATGACACAAGGAAGAAGATATATCACTGCAAGAGTGGAGTACGTGCTACAGACGCAGCAATGGAAGGTTGGGACGGAGAACGAAGAAGAAAAATTCGAAGAGGAAGAGGCGAAGAAGAGAGAGGGGCAGATGGTGTCGCTTTTTTACTCCGCAGGGTCGATGTCTCTATCAGTCGTTACTACTAACGCCAATGACCGAATAACCAAGGAAGCAAAGTTCTATCAGCACTGCAAAGTGAGTTTCTGAACCAAGGCCTAGCCTAGACGGAGGAAC
Organism: Penicillium sp. PG106-07D; assembly: GCA_037042255.1. Taxonomy (NCBI): domain Eukaryota; kingdom Fungi; phylum Ascomycota; class Eurotiomycetes; order Eurotiales; family Aspergillaceae; genus Penicillium; species Penicillium sp. PG106-07D. The sequence continues at coordinate 47,898 of JAXQJV010000067.1, read as the reverse complement.
CCAGTCCGACTGACAGCTCCACCGGTGTGTGCTCTTGACTGCTATCAGCAGCAAAGCAGGGACGATGACGGCACCGGTGGAGATCGGGCGTGTTAGTGTTTCTGGCTGTGTCTCGGTGATTGGCCACCTCTGGCCAAAGTCTGGCCAGTCTGGAACCTCGACTTGCAGGAACAACACACACAGCCGGAACACTTGCAGCGGCATTTTAATCGGTGGTGCTGCGCGCATGGCTCTAGTCCCATGAGCGGATCTTGCACATGTCTGTGCCGAGTCCATGAATCTTCGAGTCCCAGCTCGCGATAGGGCACAGGTGAGAAAAAAAAAGTCGAGCCTCAATTACGCCATAGCAGTGCTAAAAATGGACGGGCTCCGAGCGCACCAGCGAGCGAAGGCAGCCCAGATACATACAAAAAGGGGGTGTTTCTCAGAATTCAACAAGTTAACATGTCAACCCGCAAAAAAAAAAAAAAATCACAGCGCGCCGACCGGGATATCATCTGTTGGGTGGCCTTGCTTCCAATTGCCATCCCGGGGTCGGTTTCCGTCTGCCCAAGTCTGGTCCATCCGGAAGAGGTATAAAAAGGTCAAAAGCAATGGAAAAGTCCCTTCGAGAGGGAGGCAATATATAGGTCCATCACGACTCATTCGCCTTCTGCTCATCTGCTTGTTGCTGCTCGTGGTCGGTGGATCCTTCTTGGGAAGCTGTCACCTCGAATCAGTCTTCGTCTTCAATCAGTCTTCCCGTCAACCTATCACTGAGGAATGCAAAAATCCAACCAACAGCACCATGAAGATACTGTCAGGTAGGAGATGATCACGCGGAGTCATCCTTACCGGTTGCTCCATCCTGTTCACTCTGTTCTGTCTGTGATGTGGATGTGGAGTTGTAAGACTGTTGTGCCGCAAGGCGTTCCTCGGCCTCGCGGATGCGCCTCTGCAGAGCTTCCAGTTCGCGAGCCTGAATCATCATCTGCTGCTTCCTATCGGTCGGAGCTCGTCAGTCACAATGCGACTGGGCAGGTCAATTTCCCCCACGCGATGCCTCCAGCACTCACTTCTGGTCAATGGTTTGGGAGAGATGGTTGACATCACTGTCAAGCATGAAGGCGCTGTCCAACGCTGTGGAGAAAGCCTGTGCCATAGTCCTACAAGAGGTAAGTTATTACAGCGTGCTATGGCCTTGGTTGGGGTAAAAAACGCACGACTGTGGTCGGATCTTGCCCGAGGGCTTCCACTCCTGATCCATCTCCATGTCGGTCATGGTCATTGTGATAAGCTCGGGGTCCTCGTCGCGACGAAAGCTTGGCTAGGTCAAGGGGTCAACTTGGTGGAGGGGTGAAGGTGCGACTTCTCGGGCGGGGCAGCACCGCACGGCCGCAATCAATATATGATATGCGATGAGAGAGGATCGAAGGTCGTTGAGAAGGGTTCGCGAGAATGGTGCGGAAATAACGCTGGGACGGTCCAATAGATCCCAGATCGAGTGCGCTGTCAAAGGAGGTCGAGTCAGTCGAGTCACAGAGCGGCTATACTTCGTCCCCAACAAACAGCCCCGATAAGCGGGTTGTCTCCGAACGGAGAGGGAAGGCGTAGAAAATCAGGGGGTTAGAGCCATACCAAAGAGAAGACAAGGACGGATCGAGGAATCCTGATCAGATGGTATATCGCGCTGCAAATCAGCTGGGAAGGCAAGAAGAGAGGGAGGGGGGAAAGGGAAAAAAAGAAGAGACAGAAGAGTAACTCGCAGCCCACCAACTGACTTTGTTTACGGAGCTTTACTTTCCTTACCGGAGCTCAGATACAACAATGTTTATTTCGTAGTAGTGACATAGTGCTCCAGAAATGGTAATGCTTTTGTGAGTCCCATAGTCCCTGGATCTCTGGTACTACAGTTCTTGCCAATAGGCAATAATGCATTCGACTCCTGCCCACCAAGTTGCTGCTCGTGGCTACAGTTGCCCAGTGTTCCTATAGTAGTAAGAATTACAAACCGGGGAGCGGTTTTCGCAAGGGAGAGTCACGGTATTACAAGGGATGTTTGTTAGAGTACCCAAGCGTATGCCAGTAAGCTAGCACGATTAGGGGGAAGATGGGCAACATCATTTGTTGGAGTGGATCTACGTGATTTCGTAGATTCGCTTTGACGGCTTCTTCGAAGGGCCTCGGAGGCGAACTTAGGGGGAAGACAGGCCGTTCAGTGTTCAGGGGCTCGCAGAGACCGGCGCTATCAACGAGGCACTCCACTTGAAAGAGCCAAAAAAGGGGTGAACGCATTGAACCCCCTGACGTGGAGTGGCCCCAGTTTGCCGGAAATTTATTTATGATCAATAGTTTCGTTCATTAGAAGGCGTTATGGGACTGGACAAAGGTGATGGACTGGACAGGCAGCAGATGACTGATTCGTTTACCTAGGAGAAATGGTACATGCCCATGAAGTACGGCTTATAGCTAGTAGTAGCTCGTAGCATTAGGTACTCCGTGCTCGTAGAGCTTCCAGCACCGTGCGGAGTGTCCATGCTTAGGAATGGCATACCTTATTTCTACTCCGCACACTACCACTGCAGGGCTGGAAAGTGACTGGATGACTCTGTATTGGTGAATACGTCTAGGAGGTGAAATCAACTGTAATACTTACACTGTACTCCGTATATGATATCGAAGAAATGCCTGGCATTTGGCGATACCAGACATACCTGTATGTTTGAACTAGACAGACATACCTGACCCGTTTCTACATACTATGAGTACATTGCCGGAGCCACACCCAGCAATCCGCACTTCGCCCGGCAACCAAGGAGCCAAATCCACGTGATCCGGTAATTTTCAATACGGGTCCGTTCTGCAAAGTGGCCGTTGATGGCCTGAGGAGGGAAACTCTCTCTGCCTTGAACCTTCAGTCCAGCCCTTCTTTCAGTCCTTCCAATCTCCAATTCTCCAATCTGTCAAGGAGCGGACCTCCACCATTTCATCACTTTCATCCTCGCCTTCTCGCTCTTTCATCTCCATCCACACTGTCGCTTCATTTCCGCCTCGGATGGACTAAAGGGATCAACCGTCGCGCTCCTTTCTCCCTTCCGGACCTGTTCACGCTCTCAACTCCTCGCCGACCGCCCGTGCCTCGAAATCTTCGCGATCCCTGAGAATACGCTCCGCAGTTGCTCCGCGACCAAATCACCGTTCCCTCCCCCCACCACCGCCACCACCACCATCGTGGCCCCAATCCCCAAAGTGCTCACCTCCTGTGGCCGACCGGGCGGGCAATGGGGGATGCCTCCTCTGTCGGCATACACCCCGTTTGAGTCTTTACTCTTCTTCCAATCCCTTGCGACCTCCGATGTGCGCCCAGCCAGTTTCGCGTCCATTTCGACACTGCTGAGCAACAATCCGCTCGTGCGCCAAAATGCGGCCTTCAGTGCCGATCGTCTCAGTCCGGAGGCCTTGGAGGATCTTTATGTGACCTTATTACGCGATGGCTTCGATCGCGACACAGCAAATATTGGCCCGAATGGAACTTCCTCGGAGACTTCTGGTTCCAGTAACCCGAAGAAGCGCAAGATCTCAAGCCCGCGACCCGATAAGCTGAATGATGGGATTTCCCATGCAGTTCTGGTGCCAGAGCTCGTGTCGCACCTCTACGGGCGGTATAAGGAGCTTGTGACAAAGGAAATCAGGGACGACGAGAAGCGCTTCAACGAAATTAAAACTGAGATCGAGCGTCTACAGCTGGAGGATGTCAAGTCAGCGGTACCTACTGCCAAGGCGGTCGGCGTGCCTCAAGCTCCCAAGCTTGAGCGCCGCGAATCACTGGGAGTCGACGTCAAGCAGGAAACCCCCCGGCTGGAGCGTGCTGACCAAACGACCCCTATCGCACATCATACTCAATCACTCCCGCCGCTTCCACAGGGAGTCCGGCCAGAGCCAGCTCAGCCCAAAGAAGGCCCGCGTGCGTCCGGTGTGCCGGTGGGATTGCCTGCTCAACCACCGCAGCCTCAAGCTCAACCCATCCCAGTTAAGGCTGGTCAGCCACTACTCCCACAGACGACCACTCGCCAAGACATGCCACACCCTGCACTTCAGCCCTCACTTGCCCCGCGAGCCCAGCACCCAGGACCTTCGACGCCTACAGCAGCCCGAGTGGCGCCATCCCATCCCTCGCAAGTTGCGCCCCGACCCAATGTGCCGGTGGCTACGCCCACGGGTCCAGGCAAAGCTGCCATCTCTATACCCGCCTCTCAACAACCTACTCCCACTCAGTCAAGCTTCCAGCAATGGCAGCTCGAAGCGCCCCCACATTCGCCTTACTCCGCAATTTCTCCCGCTACCGCGATCCCCAACACCGCCACGGCAGTCACGAAACCCCCAGTGCCCTCCTCACAACCCCCTTCAAGGACGCAATCCAAGGCTTCACTTTCCTCGGCCGTACCCAGCACCCCCGGTGCACCAACTCCGGCAGCCCAAACCCCCGTGTCCGTTGGGCATCCGCGCATGTCCCAGACTCCGAGTGTTGTCATTCCAGCCTACTCCGAGTCTCGTGGATCACGCCCGCGATTGTCTATCGACACCCCGGGATCCTCTACGCCATGGAAAAGGACTCCTCGCTTGAGCATTCCCGAGTCACCGGCATCGCCTCCACGTCCTCGGCCAGAAGATGTAAGCCCAATCAGTGAAAGAGCACCTTCTCCTGATGCTATGGATATTTTACCCCCACAGGAGAAGAAAATCACTCGTCGTACCCAGGCAACGGCCATGGAAAGCAAGACGACGCCGAGTATCAAGATTGAGAAAGGCACCTCTACTCGGAGGAAACGTGCTATCAGTTCTGCCTCTACCCAGAGTCGAGGGCGCTCAGTGGCCTCAAGGGAGGAATCGCCCGAACCCTCCAGATCTACCACGCGCCGAAAGCCACCTGCCGCAATCGCAGATGATCAGACCCCGAAAGCACGATCAAAACGCAAGCGTGGCGTCAGTGAGCCCTTTGAACAAGAGCCCGTTCTTCCGGAGCAACCAAAGATCGACACCACCAAGTACGTTCTTTGCAATCGTGGCTTCCACCGAACAGCGGCACCCATAATGAACGACGTTACGACCCACAAGCTTGCATCAATCTTTGCCAAGCCACTAGGTGAACGTGATGCACCTGGCTATCACGATCTCATCTACCGTCCTCAGGACCTAAAGTCCATCAAATCTGCGGTCCATCAAGGCAGCAAAGCTGTCGCTGCTGCTACTGAGGCTGTCAGCACTCCAGCGGGCGACGGTGAATCTCCAGTGCCAGCTGTAGGGACACCGTCGAAAAATAACGTGCTCATGCTCCAAAAGACTGAGGAGCTCATTCCTCCCAAGGGTATCGTGAATTCTGCTCAGTTGGAGAAGGAGCTCATTCGCATGTTTGCAAATGCAATTATGTATAACCCTGTCCCAGCACGAGGGTTTGGGCCGGCCTTCCCGATGATGAACGAGCGCGGCTCCCGCGAGAGCACCCAGTCCGGTGATGGTGACGAAGGCGGGATCATCCAAGACTCGATTGAGATGTTTGAAGATGTCGAGCAGGCTGTGACCCGCTGGCGTCAAGCTGAACGGACTGCGGAGCGTAACGCGGACGATTTAGCCAACAAGAATGTCCTTGCTTTGCGGCGTGGCAGCGTCAGCGATTTTAACACTGACAGCGCTGATGACGTGAAAGGATGAGGCATTTCTTGACGGTCATGTATTTTATGATTCTTTGAGTGTTTGATTAGTATTTCAGGATTGACATGAATGCAATACAAAATCCACTTGCAGCCTTCCATAGGCCAGCAGTGGATATTGAATGACTCTATCTTCTATTTCCTGTACAAAAATCCATTCTGGAGCATTTAAACCCTAATTTCAACATTAAAAATTGGTGGTTTCTTAAGGTTCTGGAACGATCTTCCTTACGACTCATGCCCTCTCCGACTCTTCAATCCTCTTCGCCGACCCCTCCATTAGCTCGGTTAAAGTTGGCCTTGGATACGGGAGACGCAACTGGAGTCTAAGAGTCTACGAGTCTCCATAAATCACTTTATCAGTTGGCATTAGAAACGGTTCAATCGTTACGCATTTACTGACCCCGGCCCTGCTGGGTGTATACTATAAGCAGTTCATGCGACCCTCACATTGAATTGGAATCTCTGAGCCTCGGAGACAAGTTCATAGAGATCGATATTCGCATATCTTTGCTCATCCACGCGTTCTATTGCTTCATGAATCGTTTCAAGGCATATGGGAATCGCAACATAAGAGAGAGCGCAGAAAGGCCCTCAACACCGGTTCCTCTACGGGCAACTGGAATAATACATTCCACTAAAGCTGCGGCCTTATGGCATTGCCTAGAAGTGCATCTTCAACGAGTTCTTTCCAATTTGCATGTCTTCTTCTCGCCGGGTACATGCTCTATTTCGGCGAGCTCAAGATCCTCCCGACTGCGTCTGTCTTGATCATGTTCAAAGATTGACATACACGTACAAGCATGCACATATCACTCAGCCTTGATCAAGAACCTTATCGCATACTCAACCCCAGCTTCATACCCATAAACTCCCAACCCAACAATACACGCAACAGCCTTATCCGACAAATAGCTCACGTGCCGAAACTTCTCTCTACCATGCACATTTGTTATATGAATCTCGATGAAGGGAATTGATACGCCGACAAGCGCATCGCGAATCGCAACGCTCGTGTGCGTCAACGCACCCGCGTTGATCAGGACGGCATCGAATTGGCCTCGTGCGGCGTGAATACGATCGATTATCGCGCCTTCGTGGTTGGATTGAAAGGACTCCAGGTGGATTCCTTTGGAGGATGCGAGGGCCTTGGTGGTTGCTTCGACCTCTGTGAGGGTTGCGGTGCCGTAGAGATGGGGTTCGCGGGTGCCCAGTAGGTTGAGGTTGGGACCGTTGATGAGGAGGATTCCGGGCATTTTGGGGAGGCTTGTTGAGACGTAGTGAACTTGATTGTTTGGTGCATACATGTAGTATGTCTTGTATTATTATATCTTTGAGACCTCCGGTTATGGAGTCAATAGTCGGTTATAATCATTGCCGACGGATTGGATTGCAAATCTAGCTGAGACTGGAGAATAACTCCAGCCTGGGGATATGCTTCGGCGAGCTTTATCCATTTCTCCTTCGATTTTTCAGATTTTTCAGACCTACTCTGAAACAACTTCCAGTTTAGCTGTCAAGGCGTGGGGCTTTAAAGTTTGCTCCATGTACCCGTCACTGAGAATCAGAGCTTGATCTTTCTCCCTGGTTACACAGTTATGCTTCACCCCTATCTAGGCGTGGCTCATGATTTTCCAAGTATTGCTTAGCCCTCTATTGCCCCTGGTGGCCTTGCTATTTCAGAGCCCACCATTATTGGCTTGATTTCATCTTTCTGGCCTATCTCTCATGCAGAGAGTTTGGTAATTAGGAAATATCAGCCAAAGAACAGGTATGGGCGGCTTTTGCGATGGCTATTGGGAATCGAAATTCATCTTCCACCTTAAAAAGCCATTGGTATGCATTTGTATCATAAGCAATCGTAACACGTCAAGGGTCAACCAGAAGGTTGTTGAAGCTGCGCTAGGAAGTCCGTGTCGAGGTCTCCATCATAAAACCCGAGGTTATGTGCAAAAGCAGGTTCCTGCCTAGAGATATCGTTAGGCCATAACCTTAACGAGGTGGAAGAAATATTGCAAGCACAAGTTTTACGCACCTGCTGGATGGGAATGAGGTGACCATTTCTTCGAATAAGGCGTCATATCCGTCAGCACCGGAAAGGGCTACCGAGGTGGTACATCCACTGGTGTGACTGATATCTGGCAAGTCCACCAGCGATGACTCCTCGATGCTGGCCATTGGGATCCCATGTTCTGATATTGTCATGGTCACGGGGGGTCCTCCTTGGCTCAACAAGGGAGCTGCGAATGAGCGATTGGATTGGCTCTTCAGCATAAGAGGATCAGTCGACCTCGTCAGATTCAAAAATCTGTCAATGCGATTCCTCAGCTCCTGCTTTTCCGCCAGATTCATTGTGGCACTCGTGATACTGAGGCTTTGTTGGCATTGGAGTGCGAAGCAATAAATCAATGGAGAGATCCCAGCCTCTCCAGCAATTGCAACATAATGTTCAAACATTTCAAGCATGTGATGAATAATTCTGATGCAAAGGTCTGTGACTGCAGGTGAGGCCGATTCGAATTTACGTATCAGTGACAGCGTCGTAAAAGTGGAGGTGAGATGTAGCACCAGTAACGGCGGGGTGCTGGCACAGTGCCTTTTATAGGGGCGATCTTGTAAAAGGACGCCTTGTTTTTGACGCAGGTTATCTAGGAGGTTTTCGATTTGAAGATTTGACTTTGGCAAGCATTGAATCCGCGATAATTCTTGCATAAGCAGCTGGATGATATTGAAGGAGCTCAAGGCACGCAGAGGAGCAGTTGACATGCGTCCGCCATGAGTAATGTTTGAGCGAGCCGCAGACCAGACATCCCATTCATCGACGTCGTCTTCGTCTACCGGGCCCTCTTCCAGGTGCTCATCTGAGGATAAGCAAGGAGTGCGCCCTAATAAGGCGGATAGAATATTGTCCAAAAAGGCGCAGCCGTTGAAGGTGTGGCGGTATCGCGACTTCCTTGCGGAAAGCTGCAGGCCAGCCAACAGCCTTGTAGCCTGACCAACGAATGTCCAGGCGGAATGGGTGTTCCCCAGTGAAATTTGCGTCAACACAAAAATCAATGTCGCATGGACGTGGCTTAGGTCCAGGTTTCCGGGTTCCGCTAGAAGCTGCTCTTGAACCGAGAGCTGAATTGCGGAAGGTGAGGGCAAGCTCGAATCATAATTTCCCTTTAGAATGGAGGCGTAAGAAATCACAGCCCATAGTACCATGTGGCATGATGTATGGATTGCTATTGGCCGGTTTCGACTTGTATGCATGGTCCGAAGGAGGTCTCGACGTTCCAGAATTGGAAACCAGCAGTGTGTGTAGGTAAAGTAGAAGTCGAGTAGGTCGGGAGTATGATCTGGTATCACCCAGACAGCTGTTTTTGGTGCTGGCACAAGTGGCTCTTGGAGACGCTGAGCGATAGTAGCCTCATTAGGACTCGAGTCCGTTGGCACGGGGACAAAGTCATCCATGTTCTCGTCTTGATCGCGTGTCTCCAACAAGTCCCAGTCAGAGCCATCATGGCCAGCCTCTTCATGATCTGGATTCAACAGTTGATTCACATCCCGGGATGTTCTTGACTTTCGCCAAACGGACACAAGATGATCCGCCTGTCCACTTTTGAGGAAATTGCCTTTGCCTCGTGCGTCTCGCAAGACGGCACAAATCGTGTTCTCGCTGCCGGGTAGCTGCTGAAGAACAAGACCAAGGGTAATTTCCAGGCTTCGCACGTATCCGGAAGGTAAACCTCGTCGGCCCCCGCCGGTCTGATAAGTGCAGGTCCGATTGGCAGCAAGACATATCTTGCAAACGGGTTGTGCTCCGTCACATTTGGACTTGCGACGTCGGCATTGATCACAAGCACGATAGATTCGCTGCCTTTTCGAGGGGCGTGGACTGGACATTGAAGCCGCGCATTTCAGCTCCACAAACTCAAGACTTGATCCTTCTAGTCGCTTCGCCCTTGTGAGTTGAATGTGGTCAGTCGACTGTGGGTGGCGACCAGTCATGTGATCGGCCATGCATTTAGCCGACAGCGATTCTGTGGAACAGTCGACGACCAGCTACGCTGAAGCCAGCTTTGCAATCGAGATGAAGGCAATCCGGGTGCGCAGAGAATCATTCTGCATACAGAGCAAAATACTCTGAAATGAGTGATCTCAACAACTTTCCTGGTCGTTTGAACCACAGCCGCACGCCGCCAGACTCCACCGATCCGTCTCTTGGCGTCTCTCGACGATATTGCTCGGATGCAACGATATTGCTGGTCGGACTTTTTGGAGCTGGAAAGAAAACGCTAGGAATTATCGCATCGGTCGCTTTACGAAGACGATTTGTTGACTTTGATGCTATTTTCAATCAAGAAGTCCAAGCATCGCCTCAAGAGTTCATAGCTCGCCACGGCCTGTCGCGATATCGCGAGTTGGAACTTCAAATCTCCAAAGATCTCCTTACAAATCATGCTAAAGGCTGTGTCATTGTTGGCCTTGGAGGCACGGCGAGTCCTTCACAGCGTACACTTTTGACTGATTATGGTCAGCGGCATCCTGTTATCTACGTGCGACGCGATAAGAATGATTTGCAACGACTCTCCGGGACCAGCCCGGACAAGTTCAATCGCATATTCGAGGTTGTGAATGCGTTCTTCGAATCTTGCACCAACTTTGACTTCTTCAACCACACCCAAAATGGATCTGAGAGTGGCCCGACACAGCCCGCATACCTCAAGCTCAAGGAGACAGAGCGGGTGTTTGTGGCATTCTTGCAAAGAATCTTTGGTAGAGAACATCGGCAAGTGTTCTCAGTCGATCCATTTTCGAAATCGCATACATACGCTTTACAAGTTCCTGTGGCGTATCTGGACAAGCCAGAATTTGATTTGGAGTCGCTTGAGTCTGGCGCCGATGCGATTACACTTCTGATCCATCCCGATGATATAACTTCCACTGGGTCGACGGAGAAGCTTGGACGCCATATCGCCCTCTTAAGGCAAAATTCCCGCGTTCCGATCATTGTTGATATGTCGGCGCCGCATTCAAAACACTTGGCGTTTGAATACCACAAAACTCTAGCGACCATCCTACGACTGGCACCGGACGCACTCACATGCTGCCTTGAATGCGACAAGGATCTTGCTAGCAAACTCAAGCCTGCAAAGGGCCACACTAAGATCATCGGCACGATTCATGAGTCCGAACCTGTTGGATCCGAGCATCGAGCCTTCACGCCTTCAACCCTCACAGGATTGACTGGAGCTGCAGAATGTGACCTTTTACGTGTGACTGGAGAAGTAAGATCGCCAGATCAGAATTATCCATGTCTGTCCTTCGTGCATGAGATGAGAAACTTCGTCAAGGTTCCGATCATCGCATACAATACCGGACCTATGGGGCGGGCCTCAATCTGCCTGAGTCAGATGATGTCGCCAGTTGTGCCACCGTCCTCGACAGAGCCAGGTCTTACACTGAAGGAGGCACAAGGTGCATTGACCGCCTGTTTTTTACAATCGAGGAAAGTCTTCACTATCTTCGGGCAGAGTATCAAGTACAGTCTCTCGGCCGCGATGCACAACACAGCCTATGAAGCATGTGGGCTGCCACATGTCTATAACACGCTCCAAAGTGAGAATTTGTCAGATATTCATTCACTTTTGCGGGAGGAGAATCACGGGGGTGTGACAATCTCTCTCCCGTACAAATCGGCAATTCTACCCTTCCTTGACGAAGTCAGCTCTGATGCAAAGGACATCAACGCCGTCAACACCGTTGTGCTGGAACACAGTCGGCTTCCCAACGGTGAAAGGGTCACCGTTCGACGAGGGTACAACACTGATTACATTGGCATCAGAGATTGTATCCACAAGCATCTCTCTCCTGCAAATGCAGTTCGCGATGGGACGACGGCTTTGATCATCGGTGCGGGAGGAATGGCCCACGCCGCGATATATGCCTGCTACGAGCTCGGTGTTCGAAGAATGTGCATCTACAACAGATCCGTCGAGAACGCAAAGAAGCTTGCAGACTACTACCATCAGTGGGCACGGGCAAAGCCCGGAGTTAATCTGCAAATTGACGTACTCTGTTCCCCGGAGGACCCTTGGCCTTCAGACTGTCGCCTACCGACGATAGTCACCTCCTGTATTCCACCGTATGAACTAGGAAGTGAACGCCCAATCAACATGTTGCTCTCAGAACAGTGGCTTGGAAGCCGGACGGGTGGCGTGTATCTTGAGGTAAGCAAGCTACTTTTACTCTGCGAGTACGCTTTCAGGCTAATGCTGACCAAATGATCAGGTTGGATACGGCCCGTCGAGAACTCGATTAATGGAACAATTCGTTCCCCGTGCATCCAGGGGCTGGGTTGTAGTAGACGGCTTGATGGTACTGGTCGAGCAAGGCATTGCTCAATATGAGCTTTTCACTAAGCGCCCAGCACCAGTTCATGTTATGCGACGTGCTATTCGTGAACAATCTATTAAGCATGGTTTTGTTCATTAATATTGATCATGGTACTTTATACCCATTCGTTGAGACCTGAGATGGGAGTCTAGTCCAATTTGTATCCTCTAGCATGTCGTTGTCCAGGGCTGGTAACCTTTTGGCAATGTTCAGTTCCTGCAAGCTGTCGCTCATTAGCGCTCAAAATAAGAAAAAAAAAAAAAACCATCGAGTCTTACAGATGGCTATTGAGTTCCACTTCATATATTTATATATCGGCCACTGTTTTTGCTGCCCCCTGTTGTAGCCTCGTGGTTCCTAGGTAGCTTCCCCTAATCATTAGTTTGTCTCTGGCTTCGAACATAAGAGCCGCTTGGGACGAAGGTGGACGACCAGCTACGGTTTAATTTCGAGGCATCCCCATACTCTAGTATCGGATATGACTTTCATGTTCACCGGAGCTAGGCTAAGACTTTATCCTGTGCCCATCGAAATGACATTTGACTTCCAACTCCCCTTCTCTCTAGAAGACATAGGAAAAACCCCCCACCTCATGTTTAATCTTATCAGACACTTCATCAAGTAACAGCAAAAGGGACCTCCGAAAATATGAAGTATCAGCCCGCTATCATGAGCGCGTCCCTTGGACGAGCATGGTTGCACAATCTATTCTACAAGATCGAGCAAGCCGCCAGCGCCGGTTTCAAGGGGATCGAAATATTCTATGAAGACCTTGAATACGCGGCGAGAGAGATCTCTGGAAATGATACTCCATCGGCCGAACAGATCCTTAGCGCTGCGGATCGTGTTCACGAGGTCTGCCAAGCGCAGCGCCTCGAAGTGATTGGGCTTCAGCCCTTTCTGTTCTACGAAGGTCTCAAAGACCGAGATCAACAAGCCAGACTGATTGAAAAAATGAAGCTTTGGCTCCAGATTGCCAAGCGACTTGGCACCACTACCATTCAAATTCCCGCCAACTTCCTGCCCGCGGAGCAACTGACGGACGACTTGGATGCTATCGCTGCCGACCTGCGACAGATAGCCGATATGGGTGCAGCAGAAACTCCCGTTGTACGCTTTGCCTATGAAAACTTGTGCTGGAGCACTTACATCGACACCTGGGAAAAGCTTTGGGAGGTTGTGAAGCGCGTTGGCAGGCCCAACTTTGGTATGTGCCTCGACACCTTCAATATCGCTGGGCGCGTGTGGGCCGACCCAGCCGATCCGACAGGCAAGACGCCAAATGCAGACGCAGACCTGAAGAAATCCCTGGAGCGAATGATATCGGAAATTGACGTGGCCAAGGTCTTCTACATCCAAGTTGTGGATGCTGAGCGTATGGAGGCCCCGTTGGTGCCAGGTCACCCATTCCATGTCGACGGCCAACCGGCCCGGATGAGCTGGTCGCGAAACGCAAGAACGTTCATGTACGAGAAAGACCGTGGCGCATATCTACCGGTGGATGATATTGCGAGGACAATCATACATGGGCTAGGGTACAAGGGTTATGTTTCGATGGAGCTCTTTTCCAGGACCATGGCCGAGCCGGGTGAATGTGTCCCTGAGGAACATGCGGCTCGGGGGATTGCAGCTTGGAAGACACTGCAACAACAGCTTCAGCTCGAGTAATATAGGATGACACAAAGTCGGATTCCCTTGTCATTTCAATTTTCCTCGAGAGAAACACTGCCGCTTTTGATTCGCCCTCGCTTTTGCCCAAGAAGCTGCTTGTTATGTTCACAATGCCAAGGACACTCATTGGTCGCTAAAGATGGACTGCTCGGTAAATTACGAAGTGGTGGATGTCCACGTCTCGTAAGCAACGCAGGAAGTAACCTGGTGTTATGAGGTGGATGGAATGAACATCAAAGCCCGGTTTCTTCTTTCATCCGATATGCACAACAATACAAGAAGGCTCTGGAAATATCAATGTCGTCGAACACGTCATTCGATTCTGGGTCCCGAAGTGAATATGCCCAGGTCTGGACTCGTAGTACAGTGAATTGGCTACTTCAGCAACGAGCGCGACCGTGATCAGGTCATACACAAGCCACCCATTATCGCGGGTCTGCGGCCGTACCCATCGGGGATGCTCAGATGGCCAAAGGGTTCAGAATGAGGATAATTGCTCTCGGGTCTAGAAATGGCAATGGAGCCCGTCCAGCGTTCGTGCGTGCCCCAGCCGCAAAGGCCATTCCAAGCTCAGCTCGTTGATTGACTGGTTCTGGCCTACTCGGCTGGAATCTCCTGGATTGAAGGCTTGTTCAACTTGTCCCTGATCCAGACACGTGGGGTTGTCCCGCCACGCGTTGATTCCGCTTGGCGATTGGCCAGTTAGGCCATCCACTCGGTCACAGCCGACGAACTATTTGAATTTTAAACGCCACTGGACAATGACAAAAGTAAACATGCTATATTTCCCGACGGATCGAAAGGAGAATTCTGGAAATGGGCCTAATGGGTCTCAGTATAAGCGGATAACGATAACTACCTAGGTATATCTTTACGTTGACTCCCACGGTCTACCTCTTTTCTGGCAATCGTTCTTTCCCAGGCACTTGCTCGTTCACTCGTTCCTACATTCTGTCTCTGGTTCTTTCTCGTGGCACCGGCCATGGCACCCTCAATGCGGTGGCTCTCCCTGGCCCTCTGTGCTCGGCTGGCACTCGCTGTTAGACCTCCAAGCCCGCGAGATGTCGTCACTTGCACAGACGTCACTGTCTCGGAGAATCTCTTTTCGAATCCATCCTGGGAAGATGGCACGCAGGGATGGGGATACACCTTTGTGGCGGCGACGACCAATGCATTTGCGAGTGATGGCTCATTTTCTGTGTATGGAATAGATACCCTGGACGAGTGGAAGGTTGAGCGGAATTCACCCGAGTAAGCTAACTGGAATGCAGATACGCCCCAAACCAACCTACTTCGATTTGGCACATCTCCCAGAACGTGCAAGGTCTCGTACCTGGTCAAACATACCAAGTGTCCTTTGACCTACTACCTTACGTGAACCCGATATCTTCCACGGTCCAGGTCTGCAACGTTTATCTGTATTCTGGTTCCGGCATTTTTCAAGAGAAGAGTTACCAGCTCAACAAAAACACCAACCACTGGATCACTTTCAGCGGCTCTTACAACCCAACAAGTACAACTGCTCAGCTTGGAATAGAGGTGTACTGCAACGTAAACCTGCCTAGTATTTTCACATTGTACTTTGACAATGCCAAATTGCTCACGACCACGACCACTCAGTCGTGCACCACGGTGACCCCGACGCCAACACCATCCAGCCCTGCTACCAGTGCCGCTGCCTCTTCTAAGCCTCTGGGCTCAAGTTCGGCTGTTCCGTTGTCATCAAGCAAGCCTATCGTGCCCAGCTCTGCTTCTGTGACTCCATCCACCCCTGTACGGTCAAGCAGCGCCACGCCTTCGACCCCGGCGCTGCAATCCAGCTCGCCAGCATCGAGCCCCTCGAGCGTACCGTTTATTCCAGGGTCATCGAGCAAGCCAGTCGTTCCGTCTTCTTCTTCTGTGGTCGTTTCGATTACTCCCTCTTCAAGGCCCGTTGCTATCACTCCTTCAAGTCTGCCAGTTCAATCCAGTTCGCCAGCATCAAGCCCCTCAAGCGTACCGTTCATCCCAGGATCATCGAGCAGAGCAGTCATTCCTTCATCTTCTCCTGTGGTTGCTTCGTCACCAATTACTTCGGCCTCGTCTTCTATGGTTCCTTCGGTTATCCCATCTTCAACACCCGTTGCTGTGACCCCTTCAAGTGTGCCGCTTCAATCCAGTTCGCCAGCACCAAGCCCCTCAAGCGCACCCTTCATCACAGGATCATCAAGCAAACCAGTCATTCCGTCGTCTTCTGCCGTTTCATCGCCGCCTCCAGCTATTCAATCACCCAGTGGCTCATCGCTTGTTTTGGCTTCTTCTGGCTCCATCACATCTGCCACTCCGGTGGCCTCCAGCACTGACGTTGCAATGACAACCTCTACCATCTTCACCACCCGCACATCCACCATAACTGCCTGCCCCTCGTCAGTTACGGATTGCCCGACACGCTCACAAACCACCTTTGTGACCACTGAGACCATCTTGGTGTCCACCACTGTTTGCCCCGTAACTGGAAGTCAATCCAAGGCCCCGGCTACTACCGTCGCTGCGGTACCGACCGGCTCTTCTGGACAGTCCCAGCCCGGTCAGGAATACACTACTTCCACGGTCTTCTCAACTCGCACGGCCACCATCACTGCTTGCCCATCCACTGTCACAAACTGCCCGGCCACTGCAAAAACCACTTTCATTACAACTGAAACCATCTTGGTCTCCACTACCGTATGCCCGGTCTCAGGATCCTCTTCTTCCATCAGCACAGCCAGCCTTCCAACTGGCGTCCCGGTGGTCTCCGCGTCACCAGTGTTCAGTACCCGGACCATCACCATCATTTCTGCCTCCGGAAAGAACGGGAATGCCGTTTCCACCAGTGCACCATACCATTACAGCACAGGTGCGATTAGCAAGAGCACTCTTTCCAGCTCCGCGACGCCGTCCACTACGTCCACTACGTCCACTTCGCCCTCCACAGAAACTGTCGCGCCGGTGTTCCCTGGCGCCGGTTCCTTCTCTCCTCGCGCAAGCTGGATCCAGATATTCGTTTCATCTGCCGTGGCTAGCCTGGTGCTGGTCTACCTTTAGATGTTGACGCTATTGACGATCAATGTCGTGTAATTATATGTGTTGTAATTTAGTATCGACATAATCAATCTATGTGGGCTTCCCACCTGCAACTGCCAGAGTTCCCAGGTAACCTGACGTAGAAGAGTCAAGTCCGAGCCTCTATTGTTCTGGTGTGATTTATTCTTCGATTCTCAAGGGGTTGTTGCTCCTACAGATTATACATCAATGGCCTTGCCATCCAACCATTCCTTGCAAAGCCGATATAGCAGATCGTGCTTCTCTCCACAAACAGTCCCAGCATGCCTTCTATGTCCCGGCATATCCTTCAGCACAGCAACACCCATCGTGAGCTCCTGACAATAGGCAAGGCACTTGTACCCCTCGGGATACGAATTAAGATTCTCCTCATTGATCTGCGGGATCTTGTTCGGATTAACCGGCAGCAACTTATCCTTCTCGTACCAGTGACGCACGAATCGGGCGCCCCAGCGGCCATCCTTCTTCTCGAAGAAGAAACAGAACCGGCAGTCTGCCTCGGCGTCGACCTCGCACCCGTCGATGGTGAAGCGCTGCGTAATGGTCGCTTTCATCTTGGTAACGGCTCGCGTGGCGTCGGCGGTGATGTCTGTTGTCACGCCGTGGCAGCGGTGCATGATAAACGCGCCTTTGTCCATGCCGGCCTTGGATGCGGCGATGAAGTCTTTATAGTGGACCCGTCCGGACCAGGTGGTGTATACGTGGGCGTCTGGGTGGAAGATTGACTCGAAGTCTTCCCATTCACAGGCATCGCTATGGAGAGTTAGCAAGTGGAGACTCAGGCAATCTGAAGTAATTGTTCATGGCGCTTACCGGTAGCAGGGCCAGCCTTCCGCAAGCTCGCGGAGCTTTGCTCGTTCCAAAACGAGGTTGTCAGGACCATTGTTGCGAATGGCCTGCTGGGGCCAGGTTCCTTCGGGGAGGGAGTGTAGGTCAACCATGGTGTGATTCAAGATTTATCGGTGAAGCGACTGGCAATGCTCATCGTCAGCGCCGGAATGAATGCGACTATATACCGGCTTCGGGATATCCGCCCTATCCGCCCCCCCGGGGGAGAACGGTTAAGCCCACTGCCGATGGGTTATCCGGAGCCCCGCATGTGAGACGACATGTGGGGAGAGCGGAATTATGGAGCTGAAGTTTTACCGGTATGTCATTCTACTGAGAATTTCAAGAACGATCTATTACAATTCTCTTCTAGATAGGAACATGAAGGACTTAGAAATTTATTCCTGTACTCTCCTCAGCAGCCTTCAACAGGACCTTCCATGCTCCCTTTCGATCCAGCTTTTGAAGCCGCTCCTCACCCGCCCAGAGACGCCATTGCTCCTCAATCTGATAACCAATGACATGGGTGCCCTCCACGCAAGGCCAATCAAGCTGCTCCGCAAGCTTAATCATTCTTGTCCTGCGAGGCTTGAAACACATATCCAGCAGCACGCCTTTCTCAGATCTAGAAAGGAAATGTTTCAATATTGAAACCACGGCCAACTCAGACTCGGTTGTTGGCTCGATATCAGGCACAGTCCCGACGACATAGTATGGTGTTGGCAGCGCTTCAGCCTCATGCGCAGTTTTGACATGAACAATGTCGGGGATAGATGGAAGCCGACGCGAGTCCTGGATAAGGCTCTCCACTTCCTGATCGTCGCGATTCAGGATATAGATCTTGGGGCAGTGAAGATGAACAGTAAGGGCATAGACAGCTGCACGGCTTGCACCGCCTGCTCCCACGATCAGTGCAGCTGCTGGACGTGCTGCTGAGGGCCGATCCATCTCCTCACCTTTTTCCAAGAGACAGCCATGAACACCTCTCCAGTCGGTGTTGGTGCCGCAAAGCAGCCTGCGATCGTTCTCTTTGTAATAGATATTGTTGCAGGCGCCGATGATGTTTGCGAGATCATCAATTTCGTCGAGCTCTTTCATAATGGAATTCTTGTATGGCATCGTGACTACCAGGCCTGATGTGGTAGGCTTCTTGGCCAGGGCAACCACGTCGTCGAGTGTCGGGGATTCGGTCGCGTGGAATGTCCAGGGAAGATCCAGCGACTTGGCGATGTAGTTGTGCATTTCGGGGGCGATGGAATGAGTGACTCCCACCCCGACCAGGTGGAGGGTTCTCTCTTTGGACTGTGACTGCTGCATCGTGCTCGGGGAGGATGAGGATGGAGACGGTTGGCCTTCGTGATTGAATGACTTTGATAACACTTGAAAATTGGACGACAGTGACCTCGTAAATTTAACAAAACTTTGTAAACAAGTACCCTCATATTCGGCTGAGTTCATTGCCCTCTCATCGAGTGACTACATCAAAGGCGATGACTTAGCCGACGAAGTGGCGGCATCACGGCTAAGCTCATGGCCGGATCTGATTTCCTAATTTGGGTGGTACGCAGACGGTATAATTAATGGTGTGAACACTGAAATCTCTCAAGGAAACCAAATCCAAGCCTCATTTTGACCGAGGCCAGGCAATCACTTTTGGCCAAATGGCTCAATTTGCATCCCCTTCAGACCACGCCATTGCGCCCAAACACTTCCACATTTTTGGCAGCGGTATCTCCTTTAGTATTTCGCCTACCATTCACAATGCTGGATTCACGCACTATGATCTTCCATACACATACGACATTCGAGAATCTCCAGGCATCGACGAAGTGTCTCCCTTGATCTTGGACAAACAATTCGGCGGCGCCAGCGTCACGATGCCCCATAAGTTGCAAGTTCACAGGCTGTGCACCGAGCAAACCGAGACCGCTCGATTGATCGGAGCAATCAACACTCTTGTTGTCAAGGGAACGGGCCCTGAGCGACGAGTCGTCGGCGATAATACCGATTGGTCCGGACTGCACAGGATCATGTCCGATTACGCGACGCGAACGAAGAAACTGCCGGACGTGGGCCTCGTTATTGGGGCCGGAGGTGCATCACGGGCAGCACTATATGCCATGCACAAAGCGGGCTTGCGGACCATCTACCTTGTCAATCGAACGCTGGTCACGGCGGAGAAAGTCAGGGATGATCTCAAGTCTGTCTTTCAAGTCACCGTCATCCCGAGTCTCGCAGAACTCCCTCGGCACCCGGATGTGATTGTGGGCACTGTCCCGGCCGAGACTACGACAGAAGATCAGTTCTCCACCATATTTGGACCGCGAGGTCTCTGCATCGATATGTCGTATAAGCCCAGGCACACACCCCTGCTGAGTGTCGCCCAAAGGCATCAGGGATGGCATACGGTGACGGGCGTAGAAGTGCTGCTGGCTCAGGCATATGATCAATTCTACCTTTGGACGGGCTGTGAACCGCCAAGGGAGAAAATGATCGAGGCTGTTGTGAAGCATGAGCGGGAGAGAGCAAAGGGAGGAGTCAAGGGAGGTTTGCTCTGAGTGGGGAGGCGCAGGAAACTAGTGACGAAACCCAGCAGTTGCGTTAACTATAGACTCGTATGACAAATCAATGTACAGATGTATTCAAGTCTATTTTTGAAATTTGGAAAGGGCCAGACCCGCTGCCGTATGCTCTATATTTGGGGTATAATGGATGGTCATTTAGCTGCATGACACCTCACGCTCACGCCGCACGAATGGCCTGCTCAGGCTTCGTCCGACCGAGTCCCTCCTTGGCATAAAAGTCCATTGGGTAAATGCCATTGTTGGCCTTGTCCCAATTCTCACGAACGCCCAAAGCAATGAGAGCCTCGTATGGAGTCAGTAGTGGTCGAGAAAAGGCATACCCCCAATCAATACTCAGGCGTGGACAGGCAATTTGCACCCAGCACTCAACGTCTGACATGGACGCGAGCTTTCCGGGAAAGATTTCACTCAACAAAAGGTTCACAACAGGAATGCCGCGCTCGGCGAGATGTCGCTCAATCATCGCCATCGTATTCGGATTGCCTTGACGTCCGAGCGAGCCCAAGATGATCCCCCATTTCTTAGCCGACTTGGCAGTAGCAATCGCGTCTCGGCGAATAGTGTGCATTTCATCGTGATCATACGATTCACGGGTGAGGGTTCGCGAATATGGGTCGTACCTGTATGCGGGGATGGTGGGGTTGTGAATCATGGCGGACTCGAGATGGAACCGGCCATCGCCCAGGTAGAGAAGCACGTCGATCTCGGATTCGGGTAGTTGGGGCGAGGTGCAACCCAAGATTTCACCTTTGGAGAGCGGCATGATCTGAGGGATCACCACACGGAAGCCCGCCCGCTCCAAGACCGCCTTGAGTCCGTGCAGTGTTGCGTTGAACTGGATCGTGCCGACAGTGGCGATGGTTTGGCCAGGCTTAAAGTTGCGCTCGAGGGTAGCGATGAGGTGACTGGTATCGATACTAATGTCGACAAAGATATATAGAGTTTTGATTTTGGTCACGTCCACGGGGATCAAGCAGCTGTGTGCGTAATGGACCAAGAGATCGCACCCCAGAGCTCGCGCCGTGTAGTCGTCAATGCAGCATGCACCGTATGTCACATCGCCCATAATCAACGTCTCGATGCCGGGACAGAATTGTGTAAGAATGTCTGAGATTGTCGTTGCGAAGATCAAAAGTCCTTCGGGGAACTGTAGTGCGACGCGCTTGGCTCCAGAGGAGCGTACTCTGTGGATTGTCTTTGGGATCTCGAAAGAGTAATTCTTGGGGAGCAGGTCGATCGCGGCTTGGATCTCGGGGTCATTCAGGATCTCTGGAGGCACTTGATTGAGGGTGCGGGGAGTTCTCCTTGGGGCAGCTATTTACGATAGAATGTGAGTCACTGATTCCGATATATGCAAGTAGCATCCTGCATACCTGTCTGCACCGCCGTGGACTCGACATCGGTCTGGCTTGCAGAGTCATTCTGAGCCTGTGCTTCGGCAGTACGTCGACCGACAAATCTCTTCTTGGGCTGTCGCATCTGACTTCCGGGGGTGTTCGCTGTCTCCTCCATATTACCGAGTCCCGACACGATCGAGCCTTTATTCAATGAGTTTCTTGAAGCGTTGCAGAAGATCACCCCACTACTATCGCCTTCTATCGGTTTTATCATTTTTTTGGTGGGGCGTGGTCATTCCCGCGCTAATCCCAAGAGGGGAAAGCGCTCTCCGCATCAGACTCCCCTCATTACCTCCTCTACTTCTACTTCTACTTCTTTCTCGGCTCTTCTCCTCTCGAGTATATTCAATCAAAGTCTGGTCCCTCTTCGGAATTTCCCAATCCTCACCCAACGCCGTAAGGATGGCGACTTTTTCCCGTTTGCGTCTGCTCTCGGCCTTTCGGGCGCCTCTACTCACCCGCTGCTATTCAACTGAGTCGCGGTTAGCCTCGGACCATGTTCGCATTGTGGAAGTTGGCCCTCGGGATGGGCTGCAGAATGAGAAAAAGGCTATTCCCATGAAGACAAAAATGGAACTGATTCGGAGACTGGCCACGACCGGTGTCACTACAATCGAGGCCGGCTCCTTTGTTCCGGCAAAATGGGTACCGCAGGTATGAGTCTTTGGAACATCTTAGTAAATTGATCGGTCAGCGTGAAGGGCTAACATGTTGGGGACTCTAATCGAAGATGGCAAGCACTGCGGAAATCTGCGAACAACTTCTCACATCACCTCCCCCGTCGCAAAGTACAATCGCCTATAATTATCTAGTTCCCAACATCAAGGGGCTTGAGGGTCTGGTCAAAATCATGGATGCCACAGGTGTCTCAGCAGACTCGCCTGGCTCAGAATCCAAATCGGGGACGACTACAGAGGTATCCCTTTTTGCCGCCGCCACGGAGTCCTTCTCGAAGGCCAACACCAACTGCACGATCGCCGAGTCTCTGGAGCGCATCAAGCCGATTGTTGCGCTGGCCAAGACGAAGAACATCCGCGTCCGGGGATATGTCTCAGTCGCACTGGGCTGTCCCTACGAGGGCCCAGATGTGAGCCCATCCAAGGTGGCCGAAATTACGGCCACTCTTCTGGAGATGGGTGCGGACGAGGTGTCGGTGGCCGATACCACCGGCATGGGCACTGCGCCACGGACCATGGAGCTTTTGCAAGCTCTGAAGTCCGCTGGCATTGCCAACACTGATTTGGCTCTTCACTTCCATGACACCTACGGGCAGGCTTTGGTGAACACCATCGTTGGTCTGGAGCACGGTGTTCGGATCTTCGACAGCAGTGTCGGAGGACTCGGTGGCTGCCCGTACTCCAAGGGTGCCACCGGCAACGTTTCCACGGAAGACCTCATTCACACCATTCATAGCTTGGGAATGCACACCGGCGTTAGCCTCGAGGAAATGTCACGGATCGGCTCGTGGATCAGTGGGGAGCTGGGCCGAGTGAACGACAGCCGGGCCGGCAAGGCCACTCTAGGCCGATTGTCAGAGGGTGAAAACTGATCTTCTGTGATAGCTAATCCCTACTCCACTTGTTTCACATAATGTCTTTTGGTTTTCATCCTCTTGAGCGAATTAAAATTTCGATCAGTCGAAGCTGCTCTCGTACATTGTATATTACATATCTCGAATTTGATATCAAGCAAGTGCAATAACTACCTAATCAGTCAAATTGTCCCCCAAAAGCCCAATAATAAATATCTATACACACACCTACTTCATGAGTCTAATAGTACAGTCCGCTGTGAATCCGTCTCAGTTGAGCAGAGATGTCAATCAACGCCAGCATTATGCATAGTCACACCGACTTTTGAGGGCCTCAAAAATCCGTCACCCGGCCTCCATAGCTCCAGTCTCCACCGGCTCCCCAGCGCAAAGGCTCATTCTTAGGCCCGCCAACCTCTCCCGTCTTGGGATTCTTCTCGCCCTCGAATTCGGGCTTCAGGCCCTTCGGCGCATCCGGGTGCAGTTCCTCGCCACTTCCGTTGACCTTGATCTCAGGGCGAGCATCACTTTGTGGCGACTGGTTGACTTGAGGAGTGCTGAATGCGCCCGTTGAGCGGCGTTGGAGTTCTTCGAAGATCTCTTGTTCTTCTTTGGGGAGGCGGGGAGGAGCGGGAGAGTTCTTGAATCCGAATGAGGGTTTGCCATCGTCGCGCAGGACGGCTGTTGTGGAGAGCGATCGGGTAGCAAATAGGCTCGTGAGGGAAGGAGCGCATGCGCGGCGTAAGGGCAGGGAAAAGGCCATGATTGTGGCGTGGGAATGAATTTGAGGTATTATGCAGCGATCAATGAGGTGTCGAAAAAGAGTAAGAGCAGACTACGGAGTAGAGGGAATAACAATCTCCAACGGCTTGTACCTCGGGAGGTGGCGCCGAACCTCCAAAATGACTAAGACTGGCCGATCTAAGATGGATCCCCGATATCGCCTTATCGATTTTTTGGTTTCTCCGCCCTCCGTCGAGTCATCCCAGCAGTTGGTCCTCTGCGATTTTCCCCTCCAACTGCTCCTGGGACGACCAATTCAATTTTGAAAATCCCAGACACTTTCCAAATTCATAATGTCTGCCCTTCGTGTGGCCGCGCGCCGTCTGCCTCGCGCAACTCGACTGGTTCCCTCACTGGAGTCACCAGTCCAGCGACGCTTCGCGGCGACGGCGACGGCGACCTCGAATGCTCCCCAGGATGTGAAGCGGCAGGTGCAGGTGTGTGACTCCACTGACCTCAATATCATCTAGCTCCAATCCCACTAATCACTCTGCTTTTACAGAAGGAGACTACTCTGCCTAATCCCGACCCTGCGGCAGACTCGCTCACCGTGTCGTTCATCAACGAGCGGACACCCTTCATGGTCCCGACCTACGTTCGCCCGACTCCCATGATGATGAAGGGACAGGGCTGCTACCTGTGGGATATGGAGAACAGGCGGTATTTGGATCTCACTGCCGGTATTGCTGTGAACTCCCTCGGTCACTGTGATCCTGAGATCGCCAAAATTATTGCGGAGCAGGTGCGGAGTCATAGATTCTAGCAGACCCATTGGATCATCTACTAATTGCGACCCGCATGGTAATTTACAGGCCGAGACTCTCCTTCACGCCTCCAACCTCTACCACAACCCTTGGACCGGTGCTCTGAGTCAACTTCTGATCAACTTGACCCGCGAGTCTGGTGCCATGCGCGATGCTTCCCAGGTCTTCATCTCCAACTCCGGCACCGAAGCCAACGAAGCTGCGATCAAGTTCGCTCGTAAGGTCGGCCGTTCTATCGATCCCTCCGGTGCCAAGCATGAGTTCGTCTCCTTCCACAACTCTTTCCACGGTCGTACAATGGGTGCCTTGTCTGCGACCCCGAACCCCAAGTACCAGACTCCCTTCTCGCCCATGATACCCGGTTTCAAGTACGGCACCTACAACGACGTGGAGCAACTGCAAACCCTTGTCACTGAGAACACTTGTGGTGTGATTGTCGAGCCTATCCAAGGCGAGGGTGGTGTCAACGTCGCCACGCCCGAGTTCCTTGTTGCTCTCCGCAAGCGCTGTGACGAGGTCGGTGCTGTATTGATCTTTGATGAGATCCAGTGCGGTCTGTCTCGTACCGGTAGCTTCTGGGCCCACGGTCACCCTTCTTTGGCCCCGGCCTCCGGTGAGGCTGCCCACCCGGATATCCTGACCACAGCCAAGGCCCTTGGTAACGGTATTCCCATTGGCGCCACCATCGTCTCTGGCAAGACTGTTGCATCTCACATCAAGACCGGTGACCACGGTACCACCTTTGGTGGAAACCCGATGGCTTCCCGCGTTGCCTATCACATCGTCGCTCGCCTTGCCGACCCTGAGCTCCAGAGTGCCGTCGAGCAGAAATCAAAGGTCTTTAACTCTGGCTTCCAAGCCCTGCAACAGAAGTACCCAGACGCCATCTCGGAGATTCGTGGCCGTGGCTTGATTCTTGGCCTCCAGCTGTCTCCTGCTCTTACGTCCAAGGCTGCCGATATCATCACCGCCGCCCGCGAGCGAGGACTGTTGATCATCACTGCTGGTGAGGGCTGCATCCGCTTCGTTCCTCCCTTGACAATCACGGAAGAGCAGATTCAGACCGGCTTGAACATTCTCGAGCAGGCTCTAGAATCTGTCATCTCCAAGGCGTAGAACTGCTCTTGTCCGATTTGCATGCCGCCTATGATGTGTTTAATATATACCATTTCGCTGGAGCGATTGTTTTCGTTTGAGTTTGGATTTTCTTTTGTTGCTTTTCGATGTATAGACCGTAGATAGTTGTAGACATGGACGTGACAGATGAATAGTTAATGTTTTCTTTGTTTTAACTTCCAGCTGATGTAAATTCTGGTTGCTTCTTTAAGGGAATTACTAAATTGACCCCCCCTGACGAAATCAGGCATCGAGATAGAAATAATCGATAATGTAAGTATAAGATAGTAAACCGATTCTTTATAGCCCTAATCACCCTTCATCGCGTTTACTCCCTCTCTCTTATTCAGTGTTATCTAGGTCCTTCAAGGATAGAAAGGTTTTACAGATAAACTAGAATACTAGACTATAAGTGCTTAAGGAGCAAAAAGAGTATTCGAAAGAGTAGCAGAATAGGCCGACCGTGGACGAGGCTGTATTAGTTTGAATTCTGTATTTTCATCGGAATATGGCACATGTAGAGAACTTGCTTGGGCGGGGCGTTCCATGCGGCCGAGCATTCGTGCAAAATAGAGGTTGATTGTGGCCACAACGGTACAACCTAAACTAGCCTGTTGTTATGGGGAGCCGGAGCTCTCATTTCAGCAACCGTCGGTGAGACTTCTAACTGAGAAATCTGTTGAATTTTCTTTCCGTCGACTACTACACGGTCGCCCGTGAATAAAGAGTTGGGGGTTTGACATTCAGAAAAAGGTTGCGAACACAGAGCGGAACCCACAACAATGCCGTCACTTGCAATCAAACCAGTGCGTGGCTAGTAGGAGGGAGTGTCTCTCAGGACGTTGCTAATGCCGCCAGAAACCCGATAACTAGTTAGTTAGCGTATAGGATTACTAAGTGCCTTATAGAAATTCTATAACTTACAGCAACATACCTTAACAGCGGCCCCATCTGATAGACCACATCTCCCCCTCCTTACAAGCTATGCCAGGCAGTCTTGCTGCTCCAGATACAATATAACCTGAGACGGGCCATAGTTTTCCTTTTTCCACGCTATCCCAGGTAGCGTTGCTGCTCTGCATACAATATACCCTGGGACGGACCACGTTTTTCCCTCCTAAACTATCTTAGGCAGTCTTGCTGTTCCGGATAGGTGATTGAAAGATGCACAGTAAAAAGTCATCAGGTGAATGACCTCGTCCGTTCCTCCTCCCGGTTTCTTGAAAGCGTGTATGCATGAATTCGATGAAGCAGTGTGTCACGACTGACGAAGTCTGGATCGCCTGTGAATGGAGCAGTCGACAGAGGGCGTGGTGGAGTATCTGGTTGCTGGATCCAGTGGAAACGACCTATGACGCACGCAGCGGAACCCGCCGAGACTCCAGTGGACCTCCGCGCGGAACTTCAGCCTCTACATCCACCTTCCTCAATCAACAGCGATACGCAGGTATCCCATCCTTTCTTTCGTATGCGCTTCGGACCGCCCGAAATGGCCTTTCACTCTTAGTTTGAAACTCATGGACCGGGACACCGTCCGTACTTCCTCTCAACTGTAGCCTCTGAATCCCCTCAGGCGACCACCTCCTCCAGCAATGCCTCCCCTCACGCCCTCGGAGGGCGCCCCCATATATCCAGCCAACGATTCTTCAATATCCGCGCGATCTCGCATATATAACTGGCTCAGGGGTGTCTTTCACGGCGCTGACCCTCGGGTCTGCGTCGCTTTCTGGCTGTTTGGTGTGTTTCGCGTTGCTTCTTCGCCTGGTGAGACTAAGTCGCATACCAGAAAGGTCGACTAACCGTTGGCTTCTTCCTTCTAGGCCTAGTCAATAATGTTCTCTACGTGATTCTTCTGTCGGCAGCGCTAGACCTCGTCGGTCCAGATGTCCCCAAAGGCGTCGTCCTTCTGGCGGATATTATCCCCTCTTTCGGTACCAAGCTGATCGCCCCGTACTTCATACATGTGGTTCCGTACTCGCTGCGAGTGATAATCTTTGTATTCTTGTCGGTCGTCGGAATGCTGGTAGTTGCGATGAGCCCGAGCTACATGGATGGAGGCACCATTTCATCCAAACTGGCGGGAATCGTGCTGGCCAGCCTTTCCGCCGGCGGCGGCGAGCTGAGCTTTGTCGGCCTTACGCATTTCTATGGGCCATTCAGTTTGGCAGCTTGGGGTAGTGGAACGGGAGCTGCGGGCTTGGTTGGCGCTGGTGCTTATGCCTTTGCGACGTCTACTTTGAATATTTCTGTGCGAGCGACCCTTCTGGCATCTGCCATTCTTCCGGCTATCATGGCGCTGAGCTTCTTTGTTGTTCTGCCTCGAGCGGTGCTGCAGGGTGGCGACCCCGCAGCTGATGGTTATATTGCAGCAGCACGAGGTGACGAGATGGATGAAGACGAGCCCGATGATGAGGGCCATGGAATCGAGCGCGGCGAAGAGGAAGGACTCTTGAGGGTTTCTGTCCATTCGGCTGACGCGTACAAGTCTGTCCATATTAACGACTCGTCTTCATGGTGGGCTCGATTTCGCTCTAATCTGCAGCGGCTTAAGGGGCTATTCTTTCCCTTGTAAGAACACCATGACGTTTCTCGTTTTATGTTTATGCTAATCTGAGTCCGACAGCATGCTCCCATTGCTACTTGTCTACATCGCCGAGTACGTGATCAACCAGGGTGTCAGTCCGACGCTCCTCTTCCCACTATATGCAACGCCGTTCGAGAGCTTCCGTGCGTTCTATCCAGCCTACAACGCCATTTATCAGGCTGGTGTATTTATCTCCCGCTCCTCGACCCCGTTCTTCCGCATCCACCATCTCTATATCCCGTCTTTCCTACAAATCCTGAACCTGGTCTTGTTGACTCTTCACGCCATGTTCAACTTCATACCGAATGTCTATCTTGTCATTGTGATCATCTTTTGGGAGGGCTTGCTGGGCGGCCTGGTGTATGTGAACACATTTGCAGAGATTGCCGACCGAGTGCCGAAAGAGGATCGTGAGTTCTCGTTAGGAGCCACGACCGTGAGTGATTCGGCGGGAATCTGTATCGCTGGCTTTTTGAGTATGCCGTGGGAGGTTTTGCTGTGTCGCTGGCAAGTGAGCCATGGGAGGGAGTATTGCAGGCAGCTCTAACTCACGTCTGGCTCGAGCTTTTGGCAATGAATGACTTATGACCTGGCAGGCTAGAACAATAATCCAGTAGCTTGTTAACTGCGTGGGCCTCCGGGCAAACTTTTCGTCGCGTCGAATCTAGGTCTGCACTCTCAATGTCTGGCGGTCCTTGTATGCTGCCCCCAATACCTTCACTCAAGCAGACCAGACACCCAAAGTGAATGGTGCCACGTAGAATTATGGAGCTATATTGATTTTTTCGCTCCTATTCCGTTGCAAGTCATTCACGTGGTAACAATCCATCCACATGACTACTTTGGCTTTTTGCGTCACTGGCATGTGATAATGTGGGGGCGTTCACATGTGATTGCACTTGGAAAGGACGACGGGCTCTACCACACTTGCTGACGCACTCAACTCTCTCTTCAATTCCATTTCACTTGGGCTTGAGATCTGACCATCATTACTACCAAATCCGGATACTCGGTGTCGATATTGCTTTGAGGGGGAACCTTGTGAATTACTAAGGCCCGCTGAGCAGTACAATATCCCTTGCACGGGATCCGGTCAACGCTCAAGGAAAGGAAATTCGAGACAAAGCCTCTACCCATGTGGAAATGATAGGTACTACCAGCACATCCAAATCTACTGGAAACACCTGTACTCGTCTGACTCTGTGACAGACCACGTTTTGGGAAGGCCTTCGACTCGATTTCGCAAGATCCAGGTCTTTGCAGTCGTCTCGTTCTGGTCTTTCTATTTGCTCAGGTTCGCCTATTTATTCCAGAGTGGTAGATACATCTCGCTGACTTGAGATTTTCCACATAGAGCTGACAAGCATGGCCCCCCGGTTATCCGGTCCATCTCATCACACTTTACCGGCAAATTAACCAGCTGGCAGACGACTGTCATCATCTTCTTATGGCTCTATTTGAGCCGCAACTTTGCCAAGATCGTTGGCTTGGAGTGCCCAGAGCCTCTAGCAAATCTGTACTCTCGATCCTTTTTCCGCGCAACATGGATCACCACCGGCCTGGATGCCGGATTTTGGACGGCAATGAAAATCAAGCCCAAATGGCTGCGTGATCTGGCATCGCTCGTCTTCACGGTCTATTATCTCATCGCGGCAGAGCAGGCGGATGAGAAAGTGCGGCGAGTCCGTGGCACCCTCACCCTAGAGCATCTTCGGGTATCCTGGAACAAGGCGACAACACCCTACCTATGGTTCCTGGCGAGCTTGGTTCGTCCGCGACTCACGCGATATGGCCCGCGAGCCATTCGCATTCCCAGACCCAAGCATTCGAACTATACCGAGCCGATTAATGCGTGGCTGTACTTTGATGGACCCCTGAGTGCCCTCAAAGATCAGACTTCGCTAGTGCTGGATGTTCCAGGGGGAGGCTTTGTTGCCATGGGGCCCCGTAACTCAGAGGACAAACTGCTTTCGTGGGCGGGACAGTTGAAAGTACCAGTCTTAAGTATTGACTACAAGAAGGCTCCGGAATTTGCCTATCCATATGCACTCCATGAATGTTACGATGTCTACCATACTATCATGGCAACAAACGGCCGCTGCCTGGGGCTGAGTGGCTCCATACGACCGCGCGCTATAGTGACTGGAGAAAGCGCTGGCGGAAACCTTGCAGTCGGCATGACATTAATGGTTCTCCAATCGGCAATGGCGCAAGGATGGCAAGGTGACAACGTTCTTCCTCGCCCGGATGGCGTTGTGTTAGCGTACCCAGCACTGAACGTGAAGGTCGAAAGCTGGATGACAGACGAGCAGATGTCGTTGATTCAAGATAAGAGCTGTCGTCAAACCAATAGCGGCGTTTTGCAACGAAAACAGGACCAGTACCGCAAGCTCACGCCGTTCACCTCTCCGGGCCACTCTGTTGAAAACCTGACAGCAATCGCCACCGTCGAGAAACAACCAAAGCAAGAGTCGGCAGAAAGCGACATAGCTGCTGAGACATCCAAAGCACTGCGGGATAAGTTCCAGAAGAGCGAACACGTCAATGGAGCTACCGCCCCCGAGACTGCTAAGCAGATCAACCCGCTTCAGACCAGACTAGCCGTCTCTTCAATGATCTCATATGTACACGATCGAATCCTCACGCCAGAGATGATGCGTGCAATGGTCATCCTCTATATTGGACCGCACCATCGGCCAGACTTCAATACTGATTTCTACCTGTCGCCTGTCCTTGCCCCAGACGCACTACTGGCTCAGTTCCCGAAAACATACATCTTGACCGGAGAACGAGATCCACTCGTCGATGACACCGTTATCTTCGCAGGCAGATTACGACAAGCAAAGCTTCACCGTTTCCACGAACGCCAAGATCTTGGGCTCGAGAAGTCACAGCGGCAATTCAACGAGAAAGACCACGTAGAAGTCTCTCTTATACCCGGGGTCTCCCATGGCTTCATGCAAATGGCTGGATTTTTCCCCGATGCGTGGAAGTACATCAACCGCAGTGCGCGCTGGATCGAGAGTCTGCTGGAGAATGCAGACCTCCAAACCTCTGAATACAGCCTCCTTCAACTGTCTCAGTTGTCAAACACGAAGACTTCCCAGCGATTGAGAGGTCTGTCTCAGAGCAATACAAACGTCAATAGAAATCACTACCGCAGTCTCACGGGCGAATCCTCCGCCGACGAGGATAGACCACTCGAGATGCACATGAGCAAAATCACGCCCGTGGACAAGAACGAACATTCCTCTTCTACGTCAGATCTCCCATTACGACGCAGGAGGTCCAAATCCTCATTCGCCTCCTCCCAACTCGCCGGTCTAACCACGTTGGGCAACGAGTCCAGCGATTTTCATGAGTTCCGCGCGAAGCTCAAACGCCTGGAAATGAGCCGCAATGCTCGCGACTCGTTTTCCCCCGATGGAGTTAACAGCGCTCCTGAGAGTCCGGTTGCGATACGGCCTCGCGGAAGGAGTATCACGAGCTTGGATAGTGAGGAGGATATTTTGGATCGGAGGATGAATGGGATTGCGGGGGGTTTGATGGGGTTAGGCGAGGGGGCTCAAACTCCTGGTAGTTGAACTTGAACGTTGATTAGATAGAGATGCATGACTTACGAAGTACTATGATACCTCAGATCCATGGATAGGAACAAGACTGATTAGACACTAGATTGCAAGATAACATGCTAGTTCTTCGATTTTCTCATGTAATGCTTCTCTGGGTAGATAAATCTGCCGATTGAGATAAGAAAGGACGACGAGAGAGAGATTGACTCCTCGAGCCTCGAGCTTATCAGGAATTGACCACCTGGTATTGTCTATCAACGTCGAGTCGACTAACAGTCGATCCTATCGGCGAGCCATTACGTTTGGTTCCTAAGATAGACAGTTATATCACGAAGATCCTTACCTCGATAATGCTTGACAAGGATCGGAATCGCGAGGAACAAGACGAAAGTGCCCGATCGAGGGACCTCGAGGTCAACTCACCTTTTTCGGCGATGGGGCTCTTGCCACGGGCTGGAAGGCCTACCATAACCACACAGATCTTGTAGTCATCTGACTGAAGGCCAAATTTGTTGCGAACATGATGGATTTGGATGAAGAAGGCTTTTTGGAGACGGTAGTAGTGCGTGGTGGGAGAGGACAGAGGGGCGTGGAGAGAATGAAAGAAGAGAACCAAGTCCCCAAGCCCAGGCGGTCCTTAACTGGAAGGGCCCTGAACCACGACGACTAATGGGCAACACGTCCCCGGAATTTTGTTAGGTATGACTTAATGGCTGACCAAAAATTACTTTATCTGCTGTCACGGCTAGCAATTCAATAAATTTCATACGGCAGCTAGTTCGCGCATACAATAATATATAAGGCACCGATATGGGGACTATGTGTTTCACATGGAGGGCGTCCATGATAGCTTACTTGCCCGGTGCCGTATGATGAGTTGTTTCCAACACAATTTGTGATACCCTAAATGCATGGACGAGACAGCGATTGAGGGATGAAGTCGGATACGCCCTGTATACCTATCTTCCAATTTTACATGAAATGTACAAGTCTCCTATGGAATCGCTTGGAAAAACTGCGGTGTATTGTCGAATACATGTAGAATGTGCCTGTAGCTTGCCAGCGCTTGCTAACGCTTGCTGAGAATGCACTCGACTGGGGTTGGAAAGGCCACAATCGGAGGAAAACCTCAATTCTCAGCCTCCAGACAACCTCTTCGCTGGCAGATATGTAACACTCCGTCGGTCCTCGTACTCCGTGCAGATTCTAAGATGGCAGGATCTACAGCATGTCTATTATTAGAAGTATAGAGGGGCTTAGGGCCACACCAAAGAAGAGTAAGCAGGGGCTAAGCACTCCAGTAAGCAGATAATTTGACCACGTGGATCACGGAATACGGACACCAAGCATTTTCAGACTCGTATAACCTGTACGCTAATCAATCCTATTCTTAATAGAGCAACAGCTCCGCAACTAAGTATGCCAAAAAGAGAATATCTTGATACTAAAACCTCGTATAACTTGAATAAGGTTAAAATAGAGCGAAACGCCCGCTTTCCACTGAGTAACACGAACACTTCTTACCAGGATTATTATCCAAATGAAACCCGCGCGTGAAGAACAAACTCAGATAAAGCCTTCTTGGGTAAATTCGTGTTTAGAACCGAATACTCCAATGGAAGGCATATAAATAGGTAGAAAGAGGGACGTTATTCATAATTGATGCTCTTAGCTTGCACCTCTCTCAACTCGCATATTCGTATCATCTATTCCTCGAGGACTCTTTCTAAAATGAAGCTTTTATTGTTCTTAACAACTCTGCCTGCTCTTGCCGTTGCGCAAGGGGCGGGCGATTTGTGTGGACCAACCGACACAGTGATCCTTGGGATTTGCGAGTCAACCGACTGGTGTAGCAAAAACCAAGGTTATGACTATAGCGGCTATTGCCCAGACGCACCCGACTATGTGAAATGCTGCCAGTCCCCTAGCTGTGGGGTAAGGGGGAGCTGTGAGGACACAGAGTTCTTTGACTGTGCGGGCGCTGGAGGCCATTGGGTTAGGTAAGGACACGTTTACGAGCGTCTCAAATCTGTGCCCTTGGAAAACTGACCCTACAAAACTTATAGCAATAAATGCCCGGGCCCTCGAAACTATCAATGCTGCGAGAATATTTGATACAACTCTGGGTAGATGCAATATAACATTGTGAACTGGACAGTGTGTTATGGTTGAAAGGGATTGAATTCATGCTGTGTCACGCGCTCAGGGAACCTCTCTGCTTCAAGCTTCTGGTACGTAGGTTGTGGCCCAGTTAGATTGAATTGAAGTCTTGCTTCAAACCCTTCGCAGTCCTTGCTTCTTCCTCCCTGGCCTTATAATACAATATCTTATAATAGGTATGTATACACTTCTTATATATCTTTCTTATATCTACTCACAGTGAATAGTCGGCTACGCGTAACAATACACACCTTAACGCGGCAGTATTACCGCCACCTAGATTACATTTCGTGACCTTTCAAGAACCACTCGCTCGTTACACCAAAGGTCGCAAATTAATTAAATCATAATCGCATTCTAATTCAAATCCGATTCAAGAGAGATAAAAAAAGAATTTGCTAGTATTACACCTCCATAACTCCCCGTTTAAAGCTTCCAGATGCTCGACTTGGAAGTCCACTTTCGGCAGTGCTTCCCGTAGAAGAAGAAGACGATGCCGAAGGAGCACCACAGCACGGTCAAGCACATATTCAGCATAATCGCCGGGATATAGCCGGATTTCTCGGTCCATGGCGTGATGAACTTGCTGAATCCGTAGCCCCACAGATTCTTGTTGACGGTGATGGCGATGAAGACTGATCCAACGACTGGCTTGTAGCTGTCGACGGCGTAGGTACTTGCGATAGCTGGCAGGGCGGTGACCTGGATACCGGCGAAAGTGTAGCCAAGGATGACAATAATCTAAAGAGGGGGTCAGAATGACGAACGTGGTCAAGTGCTAAGGGAGGGTATACGCACTCTCCAGTCCCAGTGATACTCATAGCCAAACGCGATGATGAAGTTTCCGGCGATGGAAATCAATACGTAGGGAATCAGCGTCGGCAGACGCATCTCCGGCTCACGGATACCACCGTTCTTCTTAGTTGCCCGCATGGCGATCCAGTCAGAAAGAGGACCATTGGTAGCCAGACCGATCATTGCACCAACAAGACTGGCAAAGTTGGTGAATCCAATAGACTGGCTGGACCAGTTATAAGGGGGAGCGCCAAAGGCTTGAGCCTGGGTGAGATTGGCTGTGAGGAAACAACTTGCACCCCAGGAGACCACAAAGGCAGCATATTCGACAATTGGGAATGCGAGGAGGCGCCAAGGGACCCAGAAAGCGAGGGCCAGGGTCTTGGCCCAGTTAGGGCTGGACTGATAGATGTGGAACTGGCCTTTGGAAGGTGAACCCTTGTGGAGGAATGGATCCATAGCAGCGTCGTCTATCGGGGGGTTCTGGACCTCCAAATGGGTCTCAACGTTCTTGGTGGACTCCTCGGTTGACTCTGCCTTCTCCTTTCCATCGGCTGAACCCTCGGTGGAAGCGACGGTAGTCGGCATGTTGTGCATTTCATTTGGATGGGCACGGTGCCACTTGGTTTCCGGGAAAGCAAACACGCCGACAACGATGATGAAAGCAAAAGCAGCCACGTTAAGCCACCAGAAGCTACGCCAACCGACATGGAGAGCCATTGAGCCGGCAATGATGGGGCCAACCTATGATTAGAGAATTAGTTTGCAACTCTAGTGTCCAGAGGTAACTCCTTGGCTTGGTCACTCACCATGAGGGCGCCGAAGTAGAGAGCGAAGTACATGGTGTTATAGAAGCCTCGCTCATGAAGGAAGAAAATGTCGGTAATAATCTGCGGGCAGAGTGTCTGTTTCATTCATCATTAGTCCACCGCTTCCATGTTTAACCCTGCGAAACAGAACGTCCTACCTCGCATGGTCCAGCGCCAAACCCGTTCAAAACACAAGCCCCCATAAAACTTCCATACGTAGTTGCCTTGGCCCGCCAGATGTTTGATGCCAAGCATACAATAGAAGCGAAAATCAAGACGGGCCGCCGTCCGAATGTGTCGGAGATGGGAATCCAGAAGAAGTTACTGAATCCCAGAACCAAAATGCACACACCGGTGAATTGCACCACGGAAGCCAGATCGGAGTTGAAAGCTCCGATCAAGTCCCCGAACATTGGCGCCAGTGCCAAAGGCCCAATGCCCATGATGAACATGTTTGACATCGCGATAAAGATGGTGGTGAATTTCCAGTACCTGTTCCAATTCTGAACAGGGTACAAAATCGTCGTGTCAGCATGTAGTCACAAGTTGATCTTCGCCGCCAGTGTGATGATGGGACGTACAAGAGGATCATTCCGGTCCTGGGATGGCTGGGGAACCAAGACGTTCGAGGATGCGCCCGACTGTCGCACGAAATGATGCGAGCCGACATCGGTCATGATCTCCGTGCCGGGGTAGATCTTGACATTGAGCTCGTCTTCGAGTCTGTACAGTAGTCAGTCATGCAATGTTTCTGTAGTACAGTAATCTGCACGAATAACTAGAATTGACGTACTGGCGAAGGGTCTGCATTAAACGCGTTGGATTAGTCTCCGTATGATTCGCAATCATTTCGAGTGGTGACCTGGAGAACATACCGCCTCATCGTTGTTCATCTCCATGATGACAGTTCACGCCAAGCAATTCTTCCTCGAGGATCTTGACTTGCGACCGGAGAAATTGTCCAGAACTTGAAGAGGGATCTTCGTCCGTCTGGGGGAAACGCGTGGTTTTTGAGTTCCGCCGCGACCGAGGCAGCAAAAGCTGCCTCTTCCTGGCCTATGCAGTGTGAACGAATCAGCTGCACGTAATTAAAGGGGTTTGATACCGGTCTCGCTCAGACAGAGTTTCAACCGTTTCGCCTTTTTTTTTCCTGAGGGGTTCTAACTTCCTTCGGGGGGATTTCCTGGGGGTGGCGAACAGGTAAGCTCTTTCAGGACGGAGTCGAAGGCCGAATATCGCCAATCAACGTGGGGCGCCCACGGAAAACGCTTGCGGGGGAAACCCTGGGGGCAAACGGGGGTCCAACCGACTGCAAGTCTGTGTCGGGATTTGCTGGCAGCCCAGACTGCCGGGGGCTGGCCACGGGCTTGAAGCTGGCTGGTTGCTAACTCAAATTGCCTCCAATCAGCTAGCAAGCCACGAGCTTATCGAGACAAGGGAGCTCAGTGATGGCAGGTGTACTCGGCAGATCTGAACTTGTCAATCCCGACTCAATTTGGTATTGTGTATGGGGTCTGGGGTTTTCCCCAGGTCACTCGCCTGGCCTCCACGGTCCGGGGTGTGGCTTGTTTGTAATCTTATTGTAATCAACCGGGGAGTCAGAATGATCGCTTGACCCGGTCCGAATTTCCGATTGGGTATAGTTCCCTATGGAAGTTGGGTGACGCCGTAGTCTGCCAAATAGGAAGAAGAGATGGGATGGCGGAGGACAATGAATTGTGGGTAGACAAGTCACGGGAGTCGTCATTGCCGACTGCGTGGGGGAGATTTAGCGACAGCACGGTAGTTGCTCTTCAGATTCTGGTGGAATAGTGAAAGACCATGAGCCGATGAGGACGCTGTGGTCCTTCTCCCCGGTCAATGGAACCGGTGTACGCGTCAAGACTCAAGAGGATCTTGCTCTCGGTCACATACAGTGGGGTTTCGCGAGTTGAAACCGAGAACTGACCCCCTAAACTACCAAGGCGGTTAATCAACGAGAGTCCTGGTATCTAGAGAGACGTTCCAAAAAAAAGCAAGCACGATGAAGCATATCTCGTTGGCCTGTCTATCTAGTCCCTGGTTTCAGACCTCAGAACAGCCACAAAGCACCTAGGAAGATTGGGGCATTACGAGTATATCGCTTATACCGGGCAGAGTCTAGACGCCAGACAACATATTGCTAGGTACAAGGCTTTCTCAGCGGAAAGTTAGCTTATGCTCTATGTTGGGACTTCCCGATATGGTAAAAGGAGAACACCTAGCATTTGTTGCACGCATGTTCTTGAACCCACCTTTGAACCCCCTTCTACCAAGCCGTCCTGCAGGCAATTGCCTTAGGTCTACGAGCCTGTCTGTTGTAACAAAGAATTCGCTGCGTGATTGGTGCTTTTCTAAGGATAAACCAAGTTTCTATCAGATCACATAACTGTCTCATGGTAGTTATCGATGATAGCGAAGGATAGAAGGTATACAAATGTTGGCCAAAGACTTCTTCCTTTCATTCAATCATTCCAACAATGAAACCTGAGCAACGCACCAAGTGAGAATGCTAGATTCAGCATGTTCTACATTTCACTACCACTGCGCTTCTTTAGTCCCTTGTGCTGCAGACATTATCTATACCTTTCTTCGCTCATTGCAATCTCTCTCTCGTTCTCTATTCGTTCGTAATTGGTTCTTTGTTGGACGCAGGGTCTAGGCACGCATTCCATAGCATGGTAACCTCAAACCCTGTTGAGATAATGCAGAAACGCCCCCCCTGCAGCTACTATTGGCGAAATATTACCAGGCTTTGACATATCTGGATCAATTTGAAGCAGTTCATCCTAATGCTACAAGACAGCTTACCCGAGCAACTCTATTCATTCATCTAATAAAAATGGCGCATTTCTGGATGCATTTTTAGGTTGCAGCCCTGTGTGCGTGCCTAGACCCAATTTTGGCTAAATCGGCATGTCCAATTTTGGCTAAATTGCCACGCAATGAGTACCCGGGCCTGCAAAGCCCTGAAAAGTTCGTATTGGGTTGTTTCAGGAGGGCCAGACAGATTTTTTTGAATAAGATTAATCTACAAGGTCATGAAGGTTTTCTGATTCCTGAAAATCGGACAATGCTCTTCAAGAGGTCGTCAAGGGTATGCGTGTCGCCCAATGCGCCGCTAACACGGTTGTGTATACCGGTGACAGGTAGTAGTTTATTTCGGCTTGAAATGATATGGTAGGATGTCAAAATTGCAGCGAAGGTTGATCTATGTTCTAAATGAGCGGAGAGAGTCGCCTGAGTTTCACGGTGTTTTACATGAGCCATTTCCTCCGATGCCTCTGTCCTCCCTCCAGCGTTACAGTTGCCTCGATTCTCACCCACAGAACTGCAAACGTGGCAGCAGCCAGCAGTGCTCCAACCATAATACTGGTATTCTCATAGCTCCTTGGGCTTGCCTGTTGCTTTTGATTGCTTCTGATCAATAGACCAGCCACTGGAGTCCCGAGCAGCGTCGCAAGCCCTCGAACCATATACAAAGCCCCGTTGACACTAACAAAGTTCTGCACCCCAAACAGCTCGACCAGACTGGTTGGAAACAGGGACACATACGCCGAGGCGAAGATACCGTAGAAGATTGTGAATACGATGAAAAGAGTGCTCCCACTGGCCGCGCTGGCCGAGAGGGCCGACGGTAACCACAGCGCTAGGACGGCAATGGCCGACACGAAGGTCGTTAAGAACAACGTGTTGAGGCGTCCCATTCGGTCGGCGGCATATCCAATGACAATTTTGCCCAATGCGTTGGCCGCGTTCGAAATGGCGATGAAATTGGCCGAAGTCGCCTGCGAGTATCCCAAGGTGCGAGCAAACGAAGCGAAAAAGAACACCGGAGTATAATAGGCAGCAGATTGTAGCGCAGCGCCCAAGGCATGTGCCGTGAATTTGCGAGTGCGCACGACGCGCCAGTCAATCAGCGGGATACGAAGGAAGTTCAACCGACGTGCATTCGCAGCGTTCTCGGTCTGGATGCGAGACAGCTGGCTTGCTGGCCACTTCATGAAGAATCCGGCCACTATGATTAAGACGAAGGAGATGGCTGCTGTGATGCGGAGTGTGTTGCGAAATCCAACTCGCTCGATAAGCGATCGGAAGGCAAGAGGCCAGACGACACCTCCGACTCCAGTACCTGAAAGGATGACGCCCATGGCGAGACCACGGTGACGAGAAAACCATGTAGGAGCCACTGTGACCGAGGGCATGTAAGCCATACACGTCCCGATTCCCAAGAAAAGGCCCTGAGTGAGGATGAATTGCCAAAGAGCCTGGCTAAAGCTCGCAAGAACCAGTGCTCCCGCATATATGATACCGCCACTCCATATGACCGCCCGTGGGGAGTATTGCTTTGTCCAGGCAGTTGTGAAGGGTGCGCCGATCGTCATCAGAGCGATGGAGAGTGTGCCAATGAGATCAATCTGTGCTGGTGAAGCCCCGGTGAATGGAGTGTTTGGGATTCTCGACATGGAATCGTAAAGCTCCTGGTAGACACCAAAGGTGAAGTTGATGCCGCATCCTGTGAACACGAGAGCAGTTGAAGATGCGAGAATAAGAAACGGTTGACTATTGACGAGTTAGCATTGTTCCTAGAGTTTGTGGAAGCACGCGACATGTCCGTACATTCGCTCCCAGAAGTTGACATGGCTATTGCTGGCGACGAGCATAGGCTCGAACAAACGATCTTCCATGTTGACAAAATTGGAACTCCTGATATGCGGGGTCGAACGGCAGGGCGCATCTTTTTGATTTAATCTGAAAGCTTCGGCGTTTGACTCACAGCGCCGAATGATTCGAGAATACGAATGTGGGGAAACCACAGATGGCCGACTCGGTCGCCGAAGCCGAATCTCAGATGGAGAAACACATACCGAGTCGACAATGCCATTCTAATATTCATTCAACAGTATCCGCATCTGAGCAAGTAGCCTATAAACAAGCGCAAGCGCAGAAAAAACATAGATTGCAGCAAAAAAGGCCTGAAATCAGATCATCAGAGTCGGAAAGCGCAGAAAGGCCGGGGGCGGGGTTGATGATCACTTCTCCACTTGGCGGAACTCGAGTCACTAAGGTTGCGATGCAAGTTCTATCTCATGTTCTTTGAGGATTACTTCTCCAACTATGACTCAGAAACATGGAGACTTTGATTCGAGGTCCACTATTGACTACATCTTATAGTACGAGTTGAAAGATCCCGGTCATGGATTGGAAGCACTCTCACAAAGTAGTCCTTACTATTCCCCAAACTTCTCGACCCAAATATGGCTTCATCTAAGAACATCGTTTTTGACATCATGGGCACCCTGGTATGCTACGATCATCTTTTCGATGCTATCGATCATCGACTGGGAGACCGCTTGCTTACTGAGGGCATCAAGCCCTGCCTCTTGGGTCAGCTCTGGATGGAAACAGCCGAACGTGAATATACCAATCTGGTATTTCTGGTCGATACGCACCATATGGCGACCTAGGTCTTCGAATCCCTCTTTTATCGTATCTTCTGGATGTGCGGCGTCCAGAAGCCACGTGAATTTGCCTCACCAGAGGACCTGGCATGAATCATGGAAGAGTACGAGAAGCTCACCATGCGTCCTGGGGCGGTCTATATGTACAAAAGCTGCGCGATGCTGAATCCACCGTCTGGGCTTTCACTGCGGCTGATCGGGAGCGTGTGGGTGGGTATTTTGCAGAGGCAGGGGTCGACCTACCGGCGGAGAACTTACTCTCCTGCGATGACGCTGGTGTGGGCAAGCCAGACCTCGCTGCCTACAAGCCGTTGCTGGAGAGGCTGAAGGGAGAGAACGAAGACTCCTTGGTTTGCTGCAGTGCATATGTGGGATGTTTCTGCGGCCCGCACTGCTGGGTAAGTGGATCGCTGAAGCCCCTTGCTAAGCTACACGGTTGCTTATCATTTTTGACATAGGCTCAAGGGGGCATACTGTACCGTGCTGGAGAACCAGCCATTGCACAATCTATTTGGGAACATGGATGTGGTTGACGATGCTCTGCCTGGCATGGCTGAGAAATTTATTGCTGCCCAGAGTGCTTCTTGATGAAATGTATGGGCTTGAGGCATCTGGAAGCCCAGACAGGTAAACCAACCCCCCCCCCCCTCCCCTCAAAAAGCGGACTTTCGATTCAATCGTAGACTTGTACAAGTTGGTTGGATGTAGCTACGTCTTGAGATTAAAATTAAAATTGACAGGGTGTGGTTGTTTTTCAAACTACATAGAGAACGTCCATCTCCCATACAGAGCAGCGATAAGGCTCCCAGTCTATTTTGGGTGGAAGGGCTTATTTTAAAATGCAGGTGAATAGAAGTAAAACCTCATCAGCGCGCGGGAGATATTAGCTGCAAACGGGCAACTTATCCATACTTACCGCAGATATTGCTTAGGGCGATATCCATCTACCACGACCAGGTTGTGATATCAAACAGATCAGGCAGAATATCGCAAACGCGGGGTGCATTTCCCACTAGTAGAGGAATCCCACCGCTAACCCTCGTGCCCAGTGAGGGGAACGTTCCCCTGAGTGACACTTTCTGAGAGCAACCAGCGGTCACCAATAAATGCGAGACCATTAAAACCAAGCTTGGGTCACATACCTTTCTGTACATGTTGTTTTCTCCAAAGTCGAACAATGCCATCAGAACATTTTCCGGTTCCAAACGGGGTGGTCCCTTACTGGCGCACTCAACCCCATCGGCTGGACAACCATCGGTCCACGGATGCTCTGCCCAAGGAGAGCGACATCGTCATTGTTGGCGCTGGATATGCAGGCGCGTCTATTGCATACCATATTCTCAATCAAATCAAGTCTGGAGCCATGCCTCCTTCTATCACAATATTGGAGGCGCGACAGGCATGTTCTGGAGCGACAGCTCGGAATGGTAAATGAAAGATGGATTGTTCTATGGGATACACCGGTGTTTGATCAAGGCTAATTCAAAAGTAGGAGGCCATATAAAACCTGATCCCTACAATTTCATCTCCACACTTGCAGCAGAATATGGCGTCGAGGCTGCATCAGAGGTTGCAGCCTTTGAAGCAAAACATGTCCATGCCATGAAGGACTTTGTCGATATAGAGAACATTGACTGCAATTATACAGTTACCAAAGCAATTGATGTGCAACTAAGTCCGGATCACTTTGCAAAGCTCAAAGATGGGTATGAATCATTGATCTCGAAGGAATGCGACCCGACTGAGCAAGCCCGTCTCGTGGGTACTGAGGATGCGGAGTTGGTGAGTATTAGTTCGTGATTGAAGCAGATAAAAGACATAGTCTGACCACTTGCTGGGCAGTTCACGGGTGTCAAAGGCGCCGTGGGCTGTTTTACGTACGATGCGGGAAGTATTTGGGCCTACAAGCTCGTGCTCCATCTCCTGGACAAGGTGGTCTCGCAAGGCGTAAATCTGCAGACTCATATGCCCGTGCATAAGCTCACAAGGTCCGCGAATGAGTCCACATCTGCCTCAGCTTGGAAAGTGCAGACTCTGCGCGGCACCGTTACGGCACGGAAGGTGATCCTTACGACCAACGCCTATACCTCTGCTCTTGTACCCCAATACCAGAACAAAATCATTCCCGTTCGAGGAACGTGCTGTCGAATTATCGTGCCTGAAAGTTCCACAACGCCTCGTCTGACGAATACTTATACCGTACGGTGGAACGGTTGGGACTATGACTATCTGATCCCGCTTGCTGACCGGAGTATCGTCGTCGGCGGTGCCCGGACGGCTTTCATTCACGACTTGGACAACTGGTACAATGTCAGTGATGACAGTCGAGATTTGGAGGGTGCCGCACGCTATTTTGATGGGTACATGCAGAAGCATTTTGTGGGGTGGGAGGGCAGTAATGCGTATACCGATCGGGTGTGGACTGGAAGTGAGTGCATAGTATCCCTTACATATGTGAACACTTCACTGACAAGGCCGCCCTTATCAGTCATGGGGTACTCATCTGATGGACTACCGCACATTGGC
The DNA here is from genome assembly GCA_037042255.1 of Penicillium sp. PG106-07D. Classification (NCBI taxonomy): domain Eukaryota; kingdom Fungi; phylum Ascomycota; class Eurotiomycetes; order Eurotiales; family Aspergillaceae; genus Penicillium; species Penicillium sp. PG106-07D. The sequence continues at coordinate 4,148 of JAXQJV010000067.1, read as the reverse complement.
TCTGTCCCTGGAGACAAAGATCAATTTATTCTGGCCGGGTTCACCGGTCACGGAATGCCCCAGATCTTCTTGACTGCGGAGGGCATTGCGAAGATGGTGGCGGATGGTGTAGCGTTTGAAGAGACTGGGCTACCTCGACTTTTCAAGACCAGTCAGTTGAGACTTGACAAGGAGGAGAACAAGGTACTCGGGAATGTGCCTTAGAGCAGATCATCGCAGGCTAAACTGTGAGGTTGGCCAGCAGAGATTGGATCTGGGACACAAGTATGACATCCAAGTAGAGCTACACCCCTTAATCCCGGCATGGGTGCAAAGCTAGATTATTTTCAAAGTCTAGACATCTGGAAATCGTTATTGAGTATGCAGAATCTGCTTGTGCTTCCTGGCCTCGAAGAAGTCCGACGTTGCTGAGCTCGAGTGAATTTTATCAGTCGCCTTCATTGATAGCTTCCAGAGCTATGGACTGTCGATGAAGTAAATTGATCCTATTGGCTTGAGTCCGCCCGCGCTATTGACCACCCGAAATGCAGTTTGGGTTTGAATCAGCAACTTCCCAGAGTCTCTCAGAATGTGAAAATTTCTGATTCTCCAAGGCTGTGAATCGAATCTGCAACCTCGTGATCGCCATACAAAGTGCCTCGTTATCGTCCTACGATGCTTCACTGCTCTCATACGCTAGATATAAAACACACCCTTATAATACCCCCGGGCTCGACCTATGGAGCTATTGAAATTATCTTGTAACCCTCCCCCTTGTTTTGCTATGGAATGATGCTGATATAAAAATGGTATCAGTCTCTGTGTAAGATAGTTTGGAAAAGTGTAGTTCTAATCTACCGACATCCAAAAAGAGGCGCCCCCTCAGCGAGACCAGCCGGCCGCATCCACTCTGCTTCCTCTACCAACACCAAACGGTGTACCAGACACAGCCAACCAGGCCGCCGTGCTTCGGGGGACTACTAGACCGGTCTAGCAGTGAGTGATATCCCATTCCATTGGATTTTTTGCCCCAGACATTTTCTCAGTGTATATACTTCTCCTGTTGAGAGTTTTCAGGTAGATTTTGGATACGCACTGCGCTAGACATAGCCAAGCTTGGCTCGCAAGGGGTACAATACCAGAGGCCTAGCACACCAATTCAAAACTAGGAGGATTGTCAAATTAATAATCTAGTGGAACTCTGGCGCCTTTAATCTGCCATTGCCAGAAGAGACTCCAGACAAGCTGATGCTTGGCGGTGGCTTGGCACGAAAGACGTCAGTTGGCTGGTAAATTGTGTGCGGACCCACCACTCTATCTCGTCCCCAAAGTTCCACCCCCGAGGCGGAAGGATACGAATGCATACGAAGGCTTCTCTTGACGACATGCTGATGCACCCGAAACCCCTGGGTTACGACCGCAACGCGGACAGGCTTCAACGAGATACTACAAGCCTGGTGCTTGGCAGACCACAATCTCGAGTCAAGCTCAAACCGTCGATCATCCCGATGCTATCAACACTATGGCGTGCTTCTCGCCGACGACTACCCACAATTGCGCGATATTTCCCGCTGGGCTTATTAGATTAGCATCCCTATCCTGATGGTCGGGAACCTTATATACGCCTACCTCCCGTCGTATTCTCCCCGGTCTTGTGTACAAGGAATTTCTCGCAGTTCCCTGCTGCTGGGCTGCTCACCCCTGGACCATCGCTTTTCTTCCCCCCTGCGTCCTATCCGTCCATCAGTTTTACTACCGACCTGATGGGTATCCCTGAGACGTTCCAAGCCTTTGCCAAAGAAGATCTGGAATCTCAGCCAGTGACTACCCGGTACGAATACGACCCGTGGCTGCTGGATGACCATCCGCTCCGCTCGCATCCAACCGAGTGTATTCCAGGCCTGGCACAATTTGTCGGCGAGTGGTGGACATCTCTACAACTCCGCTGGAAGGAGACCTTGATTTTCGCTGGATGTCTTCTATTCACATGCCTGTCAGTGAACATTCTCGAAATCAGAAGGCGAGCCGAAATCAGGGTGGAACTAATGCTAATATGTGGATTGTTCTGCAGAGCTGCATTCCAATGCTTCAAGTCACTAAATTCTCCATACAATGGTCAAAGCCTGCCGCGCCTACCAGTGTCGTCCCGAATCACTCGCCGCGAATGGCACGTGAGATGCACATACCCTCATTCAGACCCTAGCCCCAATGCTCTCGCACAGTCTGTTGATGCCGGCTGTGATGGGCTTCGAACAGAAATTTGGCTGCGCGGCAATGAGCTGCAGATGGGTCTATCCAACCTTGGCCCTGGCGCTACTAATGCATTGCCGCTGCGCCTTGATTCGATCATTGCCAAGTTGGAGTTGGAGAGTGCTTTCCGAAGCTCTCAGTTCCCTCTGATTGCGGGTGTTGGCGGGTTGAGCCACAACGATCCCACGCGCACCTTCATGCTAGTTCTCGATGCCGGATCCTCCCTACCTGAAGTGTTCCCTGCTCTGGTCTCGCAACTGGATGTCTTCCGTCAGAGAGACTATCTTTCTCACTGGAATGGTGCTGGCGTGGTTCAGCGGGCTATCACGGTAGTTGTGACTGGCGAGTCCCTGTCCAGTTCAGATTGCGAGGGCTCTCCCTACTCGGATATCTTCTGGTCGGCTGAGGAAGGATTCATCTTTGCGGAAGATTTTACCCATGGTCAGCTATCTCCGATCTGTGTCGCATGAAATGATGTCGCCCGATCTGGTTGATGTCGTAATTATTATTTTTTTTACCATGATACCCAATCTCAATGCCAGGAAGTCGTCTTTACCTTGAACTTTGGACCCAGACTTTGTCGCCTCATAATACTGGGAGTGGTGTTCCGTCCACATCAGTCATAGAAATTTGTGCCACGTCAGTTGGGGGCCTATGGAGACACGGTAGGATAGTGTAGGTACACAGCTGCACGAGCAGGGAATCTGGTAGGAGGTATGGATGGTGGGCATGCTACGACAGGGACCAGTCGATCACGAGTCTAATGCGAGGGGATGCATCACAGAATGTACATCACAGAATATGCAGGCAAAAAAAAAGAAATTATAAAATCTGGAGTCAAGACCTGTAGGTGCATGCTGCCTGACGTCGGTTAGCAAGGTGATACATTAGTCTTAGTCTTAGGGCACCAGGGGTCGCGCCCAACGAGAGTTGGGAATAGACCAGGAATTCAGGAAAACCAAACCATATCGATGTTATAGATCAGAAACTCTCACAAACGGGCAATTCTATCTGGACTACTCCACAAGGACCCGTTTGAATGTCCTTCTGCGACAATTTCCAATCCATCTGTAATCGCGCACGAGAGTGATCCCATTCGATCCCCACATGCGTCTTGGCTCTGGCCCCATCTACCACCGCGCTAAACCGCTCACCGTTTTTTCTCCGGACTCCTCCTGAACCATCTTCTCTGTTCTCGAAGTGTTTCGGTCCGAAGCCGCGATTTTCCTCATCTTTCTCTCCATCAACTGTGTGCACCGCATACCCACGCCGCAACCGAGAGTGTCCCAGGCCTTGATACCATCTCATCCAGCCCCCCACCCTCGGCTCGTTTATCTCCGCACCTCCTCACCACTCACGGGCGCACTATCTCCGACCAGCCATGGATCGCGCGATCAACTGCTGATCCACGACATCATTCTCAGCTCTCTGCGCTTGTTTCTTGCCGACGCCTCTTCTTCCTCTCGCGCTTCGATCTTGCAATATCTGCTTAAATCCGCTCGTTTCACATTGCCTGGTCTTCGACTCTGCGACTCGACACGTATTGCCGGGGCACGCGCCCAACATGGATCTCTTCCGTCGGCTTCATCAGAGCTCGTACCCTCCTCGGCCGTCTCCCCTCAGCGGCTCCCAGGAGCCGCGCGATGATCGTGCTCGCCAGCCCAGTGGTCTGCCGCCCGTTCATGACGCCCGCCGTCGCGCGGAGGGCGATAAGGCTCGACCGACCGGTCGCTACGAATACCCGCCTACATCATCACATCTATACTCACCGGGTGTGTCACGGCAATCGCAAGGGGTCCGGGATGAGAATGCTGGGGCGGCAATTTCCCCGCCGCGGAACCAGCATGCGCACCAGCACCGGAGGAATGCCAGCCTTGAAACTCGGCAGCACGGCCATGCGCATCGCCGAAATCATTCTC
>JAXQJV010000066.1:0-53344 GCA_037042255.1 Penicillium sp. PG106-07D | reverse complement strand
AAAGTATCTTCAAAGGGACACTAGGGATCCATTGATAAACTTCCACTTGTATTTGAACATCAGGTCTGAATTATCAGTCAACAGAGTCCCTGCATACCAGCGCCCACTAACCTTCAAGCTCGCGCTCAGCCGACACTTAGACAGACCGCCAAGACGGTCGGCTTGAACTCTGTTTGCAGGGATTGGTCAACAAGAAAGATATTCAAGAATGATATGACACATCATATGGACCCAAGCTGTCGGAAACAAGTTACAAGTTACAACGGGGGGAATCGCCTTCCCCGATCCCCGATCCCCAGCAGTGAGGTAGGTTTGGTGATCACATTATGTAATGCAAGATATAGGAAAGAAGGGGCCGGGACAGGATCACGATCGAGGAGAGAATTAGTGCATATCGTACTTTTGGATGCCTGTAAGAGTTGGAAACGATCGGTCGGGAGCGCCGATCTGTGAGATGCTTCTGCAAGTCGGATCCGACTCTTGATAGAAAGTGAGATATAGAAGAAACAGTAAGAATCTAATCTGGTTCCTGCATCTACTGTATATTCTGGACTAGAAACACTGTTGAGAGCCACGGTCAATGGGGTTGGTACAAACCCACATGTCGAATCGATGTCCGGTAGCTGAAGACTGAAGAATTGGGAGATCTTATACAGACTACAGCTGACTAGCTGAGAGCACTACGTACGGTAGTCCTGCAGGCCCCATTCTTAGTACTTTGTGCTCCGTACAAAGCCACTAAGGTTGACCCTACGCAAAGTATCGTGCTTGGTATAGCAGTGGCAAATTCAATTGACCAGTGTGTCATGAATCTGATGCAGGCATCACGTACGGGGTTGATGCAAATTGATTCTAAGATATGGAATTCTGTATGCATCTGCTGCTGGATAGTGGCTGGTCGATCGATGTACGATGCATTGTTTCCGACCCCAGGGGCTCCCAACTTCACGCCACTCTCGCAGATCTCCGCTGGCCGACCCGAATCCATACAAAGTCAATCCAGCAGCCCAGCTAGGCTGGCTGGAAGTAGTAGCCGCTGAGCTTCTACTGGCCGCGGAAGCTTTATTGAAATTCCGGGCTCCAAGAGGCGTTTTTGGGGGCGAATTGGCTATGAAGCACCATTATTGTTTGCATTGTTGTATCTTCTGCTAGGAGTTTGGATAGTTCATATCACGATCTATTCTTCATCGCGGGCCCCCATGCATCCTCAAGGCGCTGCGAGTGTGAAGATGCAAAGGTGCAGAGGAGAGACAGAGAGGTGAGATTGATGATATTGTGGCTGCATCGAGCAACTTCGTCTATTTCTTGAAGGCGGGAATAGTTGACCCGAGAGGGTGGAAAAGCAGGATGATCGTACCCGACAAAGTGGTCGCCGGGGCTGTGGTGGTTGGCGATCGTTATCTGCCCGAATTTGTTTTTACTTTCCTATCCAGGACTCCAGTGTCCATAGATTGTGTCACCTGCAAGGTAATCGATCGTTGGGTCAGGAAGGAGGAGACGAAAGGAGAACAAGAGGTGAAGAGGCTGAGACTGGTCTGGAATAATAATGGCCACAATTAATCCTAGAGGCTGGGTCCCGACCACCGGGAAGCGCTGAATATTTTCCGGATGATCTATCAACAATCTCATTCCATTATTATTCATTTTAATCGGCTCCAAAGTTCTACGGAACTCGCCGTGATGCGGGTTTCCGGCGATCATCCCGTGGCGGCACAAGATCCTTGATGATGACATCCAAAGGGAAAGGGGCCATTCAATTGAGGGCCACGCTATGAGCTTTCGGCTTCCCGTGTTGGATCAGACAATCGCTATAGGGCGTTGAATCAGGGCTACTGCAGGGCCACAGGCTCCATTGCGGGTGCCTGCAGCTCCCTTTCACAGTTCATGATCGCATCGTGCCTGTCCAGTACCGAGAGAACTCGCGAGAACCGTAATACTAGTCTTGACTCTTGAGAGCTAATGAGAGCAGTGTGCTATCCCACTGCGGAGTCCGGCGTACGGCGGAATACGCTCCAGGCCCAACTAGACTTACCTTCGTGGACTCTAGTGGATACTTGGGAACCGCTAGAGAGACTCCATTCTGGAAGGCTGTACGGAGTAAGATACAAGCCAAGATGGATCCTTCCCACTATGTTCCAGAAGGCTTCTTTCAATGGAGCCCGAATCCTCCAAAGAAGCCCCGTTGTGGCCTAGAATCCTTCCGTTCACCTTCTCAACTGACTATGAAACACAGACTAAGATCGGCCGGCTTCAGTTCCGCGCAACTTAGCGTCATGCTGCCTGAAATCTGGGTTACCTGATTTCTGTGCAGCAGGGTCCAACGGCCGGGAGTGGTTGGGAGTGACAAAGATAGGCTGGGCTGATCGCAAAGATCAGTCCATGACACAATGAAACGGCCGCCACACTTTTCGTTTTTGAGCAGATGGCGACGGTGTCAAGAGGAAGACAAAGAAACGCTGCACCGCTATGTACTTATCCAACGTACTTTTGACAGAGCATAGTACTATCTGCGAGGTTCGTTGTATTAGGGTGACCGATTCCCATCGATAACCCCTATATACCGCCCCCTGCTTGAAGGCTAGGTAGAGAGTATCGAGCTGCAAGGCGGGTGTCCATTGACCACACTCAATGCGACCGGCTGGCTAATCCATATACAATCTCCTCCCCGATCCTTGCGCCTGCATCGCGCCACCTGTAGGCGCACTGCAGGTGCGCACGGTACTGGGCGCCAGCGGCAATGCGTTCTGTGGAAGATTCTGATTGGGAAAATTTGACACGCACGGTATACATACTGTACATATGTACGCGATATAAGTAAATGCAAGCACATCATATTTGATAGGCCTCAAGGTGCTGAGCACCAAGAATGCTATGGAACATGCTATATTAACCACTATAGACTAGGAAGTAAGCGTTGGAGTCTGGAACAGCCGAGGCATCGACTAAACTCTACGTGCTGCATCTCTGTCCACTCCGGCTAAGGGACCCAAGAAGCGTTCATGCAATCTAGCTAAACCTTGTTTCCGCGGGAGAACTAATGCATCGAGCCGCAGTCTGGAGACGCGTTTTTCAGGTACCCGATGTGGCAAGCTCACATCTGACTGGAACACGCGCAAGCTGGGAACCACAGCCCTGAAATAGGGGAGCCGTTGTAACTTATACCTGATGGAAAATCCTCTTGCTGCAAGGACTAATTCAAGACCTGCTGAAAGACGACTTTCTTTGTTTACGCAAATCTGCACTCTATACAAAAAGGGTCTGTGGTTTTCCCCATTAACGGCTTCGGGTGATAATGATTTTCCCGTCCTTAATACATATCGATTTAATCTGTAACCACATTTACAAACTAGTTGATCCACTAGTATACACATCCCAGAAGGACGGTACACGGTACTCAACGAGTCAACGGGGTTACGGGGAAGACGGAGGTTGATGCCGGCGCGGACGACGGCGGACATGCACTGGGCCCAGAAACCACCAATGACCCAATCGCCCGTCTTGGATGGGACTGGGAGGCGATGAACGGAGTAGTCTTGACTCTTAGCAAGTTAGCGGTGTTTCGCTCCTGTTCTCCCGTTTCTAGCGCCATTCTAGCTGTAAAAGAAACGGGGCCTACTGGACGCGATGGAGCCAGGTGCCGGGTCCACCTGGGAAGAAAAGGAAGCTCGTTACCCTGCCAGTCGCTCCCGTCTCCTTTTTTGGATGGTAATCCCCGGACCAGCGCTTCCCCGTCCGGATGGAGAAAGGATACGGGTTTTTACTACTGCAGATGAATCAGTATACAGTAGACCACGGAGTCTGCTTTTTGTAAGTTTGGGTTGTCTGGGATCTATTGATTCATTTCCCTCTTAGAGAAAACGGATCATCGTTAATCAATAGGTCCCTAACTAACGAACCACGAATAAAACAAGAAGTAGACTGGCTAGTCAATCCATAGAGCGACACCAGGTGCACACCATTGTAACCCCAGAGAGACACCATCGACCATAGAGTCATACTTAGACCTAAATACTATTAGACGTGGAGCCGAAGTTTCCTCTACCGTGTTTTCTCTCGATCTCGCTAACGGCTCCGGGGGATATTCCGTGTGGTAGATCCCCAGGCTCGATTTCAATAATTCATACTCCGATACTCCGTTACTCCGTATATACCAATCACCTAGAGGCTAAAGCCCGGTAAAAACTCCCTGAAATCGCGATATTGGCTGAATGTTGAGCAATATGTCCAGAGTATACTTGAGCATAGCCACCATTCGTCCACCCCTAATTTCATCCTTAGCGCGTTGGGATACTCGGCTGAAACAAGCTTACGAACCAATGGAGCAGGGTTGTTGGGGACACCTGGCATGTCAGAAAAACGGGGGAAACTATACTGGTGGATGGTTACGGCATCATACACAAGCGGAGCTGTGGCTGGACAGGGGGAGCCACTCGTGGCTCCAGTGTGGCGAAAGTCCAGAGCTGACGCAGGAAGGGAGCTGCGTCCTTCAATATTTGAAGACGTAATACACGCTTCGTGCTTAGATAGTAGTATGTCCGTATGAAGTACTGTCGGTTAACAGGGATTATGGGGGTGGATTTTGTTGTTCTGGCTTCGATGACAGAGAGGAAGGAATCCAGAATGTTCCCGTGGGCCATTGCCTTTGCATCAAAATATGGGCAAACTTTAAGCAGGTCAGGCAGGTACAATAGGACAGTATGCTTTGGACACTTGTAGTTTGGTGTAGTTTGGTGTGCTGCGATCACCAGACAATGATACAGAGCACTTGTCGAACAGGGGACGGAGTACAGGCCATGGAGATGATTATCAGTACAACTATCGCGCTTGACGGAGCCATACTCCGCCCATCCCTGTGGATTATTGGGGGGACCGACCCAAGTCTCCGGGAGACTGTAGAAAGGCTAGAAGGCGGAAAGAATGTTCATACGTAACCGAGACCAGGAGTGGGTGCGCTAAGGCTCCTGATTTGGCTTTCTCATCGACATGCCCGTAATGATGGAGCCTTCGGTTTCCTGTAGCGCCCCAGGGCCCACCCCCTATGATGGAGCCTGTCGATTCCTCCAGTAGGATCGTGAAGATGGAGTGTACTGATCGATCGGTCGACACTCTGGAGAAACGAGACAAAAGGAAGGAAGTGACAGAGATAGTGATAGGAGGACAGAAAACAAGTAACATGAGACAAAGAAAAGGTGGTGTTTTGGCGAGTTGGGAAAACGAGCAGGGGGAGGAAGGGAGGCATTGGATCACGCTTCGTGTTGTGTAAAGAGCATGTCTGCGGCAGGATGCCACTAAACGAGGTGACTGGTTTCTCGGCAAAGCAGTCAGGAAAGAGGGTAATGAATGGCGATGACAGCGAGTCCAGAGCCAGCCTACCCGAAACAAAAAGCTTTCTTTTTAATAGAAGTCTCACTTTTTCATTATGATTATTCTCATAATTGGCACTTTCCACTCGGTCGCTTGCGACTCATGACTGTTTAGGAGACAGAAAGCGTGATTACACGGAGGGCTGCCTGGGAAGCCGAACGTCTGGTCTTGATTACTGAAACCAGGCAATAATATTTCTGTTTGCTAGTATCGGGCTGGCTTGGGCTGGTGAGTCCGATGTGGCTTTGCTGAATCGTGTTGGCCAGGAGACGACAGGATGATTTCTCTCAACGAGAAAATATCAAGCTGAGAGGACTCAAGAAACATGAGAAACCTAGGCATCATATGTCAATTGCAATGCCCTCTGCCTAGGAACCTGGGTTGACCCCTGGCATTAGGGTTGCTAGTAAAGCTAGTTTCCGACTCATCTGAGGTAGCTAGTACGCTTATAGTTAGTAAAATGACCCATCCGACCGATGGAGCCCGACCACGCGAGAAGTCACGACGATGAGTTCGGATGGATCCGTTTTCTTTTCTGTTCCTGCGGCTGTTTTCCCTTTCTCCTCTCCTCCCCGTCTCCACTTATGCAAAAGGGCTGCCCGGACATTCGGTTCCTAACTTCTTTTAGCGGAGAGCTCGCCTGGGTCTTGACTTTTCTGGATGCCCAGTGGAATAAGACATAAAAGTCTGGATAGATTTGAAAAGAAAAAGAAAAGAAATTGGGCGCGGCACATGCACAGTACTTTGTATTCCGTACGCACCTTTAATCGCGGGAGTGGATGCGTACAAGGGTCAAGCCAGATAGATAGTCTAGATACATCCAACAAGACGGGGTTGTGATGAATCAGAGTTGAGCTTTTGTTGAATTTGCTGGAGTTTTGATTGATAGCCCAAAATCAGGCCCCAGTCGGCCTTGGTACTCCTGCAACTTGGTACTGAGCAGTGGACGTTGATCGCAGAAAAGGGGGTCTTGCTTGGGTTCCTGTTCCCCGGGACCAGGGCGGGAGAGCCGCTTGGTGCTAAACAAAGAATTATGGAGCCCATAAGCTTATGATTCACTGGAAAAATAGAAAGCGCGAGAGTTGAAACCCCCCTAAGGGGTTGCTCAGTGTGAGGAAAGACAAATAATTTTATTCTCATAATTTCTGTCTCTTAAATTCCCCTTTAGAGTATTTCTCGGTATTTTGGAGTAATTCTATTTACTGATCGTCCCTTTCTCAACTAGAACAATCCAATAGAATAATAGAAAAAAAAATCACCCATGTAAAGAATCAAAAAATCGAGCACAAAAATCAGGAAAAGAAAATTAGACCATCAGACAAAGATCAGCCTGGCTCTTTCACTACTCGCCCGTCATCCTTCAGTAGTATATCTACGCAATCATTCCCTCTTCCCCCTTTGTGGAATCTTCTTCTTGTCATCGAAACCCCGTCCTCTTGCGCAGAGTTGACATACCTAACCTCCGTCATCCTCCTATCCTATCTCCTCCGTCGACGCAATCCTAATCAGTTCCTGCGCAAAATCAAGGACCAAAAAACAAAACCAAAAAAAACAAAGAGAACGCCGCTTTACCCCTACCGCCCTGTCCCTGTCTTCTCCCTTGCGATACGTCTCGTTGGTTTTCAACCGGATCGACCGGACCACACTTCCGCGGCACTTCTCCTTTCCAGGGCCTCCCTTGCGGGCTGAGGTTCATTATCCCTTCTGCCCGTTGCGCTGGGTCAGATCGCGATTTTATAGTCTTGATGCTGCAGCCACCCTCACGCTTATCAGTTTGAGGATTTCTGATCTGATTCCCGGTTTTTGTTTTTCTGGGACTTTCTTTTTTGATTTGCAATTCGGCTTGGGACAAACCAGATAAAAAGCAACGAGTCGACGACCTGTCGAACATAGGCTACCTTCCCGCCGCTGCCATCTTTTTTTAATTCGACATCTCTACGCCCTTCTTATTTGCCGGGTCTGTTGGTCACATTCCTGCCCTACAACCTGCTGGCACCCGCAGAATTCCCAGTGGCCATCTTTAAAAAGGACCCTCTGCTCCGATCTTGACTGCATTTGCATCCACCGACCTGCGCCATCGGTTGACGTCTAGAACACCGACCTTTTTTCGGTCTCTTGGATTTTTGTCCGTTTTGGGGGTGTGGACTGGGATTGACTCTGATTGAATTCTCCACTGGTCGAGAAGCAACTATATATAAGAATCGTTCGTGGTGTTTACTTGGTAAGTTCTTCATCCTCATTCTCGCAGGTTGCAATCCAATTCCAACCCTTGTTCTTGTCGCAACTTCTCCACCGCACCCTCGTCTTAACGACAACTTATCTAACAATGATTGCCTCCGCAGATCTCAACATGATTCTCCGAGATTTGTCTGCTTTCAACATGGGCCGCGGTGCCTATGATACGACAGGCGTAAAGAAGCCCGGCGCGCCTCCTCCACCTCCGAAATAAATCAACACGCTATGATACCCCCGACCATCACTCTATACTCCCGCGCTGGCGGTAATCGCTTCTGGAATTTCCTTTTTCTGGCGCAATCTCGGATGGCTGGAGTTTTTGACGCTTTTCACGTTGGGCGTTTCATATCATTTCTCGGTCAGTCCGGCTCTTATCTCCATCTGCCTCATATCGGGCATCAATGCTAACAGCTCATGCAGACAACTGTAACATTATTCCACTCGGTCGAATTGTCGATTTTTTTCGGTCATTCTGCTTGTTTATTCGCCGCTGGCCTTGCGCGACCTCATATACCCATTTTTAATTTCTTCTCTCTGCATCGGTTTCGGATTTTTCAGCGTCGACGCTTCTTCCCGCCTTTCACTTCCTTGTCTTCGCATGTGCGCCTTATACCTAATCTCGGATCCTCGACCTCAACCTTCTATCCTTCCGCCTCACCATCGCCTTCTCTTGATCCCGCCGAGTCCCTCGGGACTTCAATCACGTTTCACCTCATCCGGTCGACCTCTCAAAAAGTCTTTTTTTCGCTCATTTCCTTTGTCCTGATTTTTGATTTGCTGTGTCTCTTTCTCTCGGCGTTTTGGCATAGACGGGACGGAATTTGTTGCATGGGATGCATGGGCTGATACCAGAAGAACCTAGATCTTCGACCTCGCGGTCAATAGCATGTTTTGCTGACTTTACTTTCTTGGAGCGCACAGGTGCTTTGACTTGGTGCCTCTTCCTGTGCTAGAACTTGTACTTGTATTTTTATCTGTATTACAAGTCTCTTTTGCTGTTGATGTCTGTACAATATTTTGCGCAACAATTGGGAAACAAAAAAATGCACGCGCCTTCTGGTTCACTTCGACTTCCGCTTTTCCCCGGTCTAGTCTGTACACTACTGTAGTTCGATCTCCAAGATATCAGAATTGGTTCGTGTAGACCCCGACTGTCGTGTCGCTCGAGTTTGACCGCGGGATCAGCCAGCAGAAGCGTCGGGCAGATTTGCTTGAGGACCGGCGCCGAGCTAGGAACCGCCAGCCTGGTTCTTGATGCAGATCCCTGCCGCTGCATCGGCAGATAGATCCCGAGCCTGTTGGTGGAATTTGCTGGCGTTCGACATCATCTTGCATATTGGTTGGGCACTAGCCAGGGACGAGCAGAGGACGCTCCCGTGTCTTACCCCACTATCTCACGATTCTCTAGAACGATTCCCGTCTTCTTTTAGGTTTACTTTGACTCGAGTAAAGAGCAGTTGTCCCATGGCTGCTTTTTATGCTTTTCTATGAAAAGCGTGGTTTTAATATCCTATGCTGCAACACATGATGGAGGTGGGTGCTAGTGGCCGCTTGTCTCCGGATCCGATATATAGTGGGCACCCGTCGAACCCTAAAAGAAGAAACCTGATGGAATGTGGCATCCAGGTCCATGTTGATGTTCCATTCTTATGTAATCCCAGGTAAAAGCACGTTCAATTGTGGTACGAGCCTTATCGAATATGAAGAATATACTCGCACAACGAAACAAGTCACAGATCTGGGACAAAAGCAGCTCTTTTCCTTCATATCTATCCGTCAAGTCAACAAAAGACACCTATAATACAACGAGCGGTACTACGAGAATAGAATCGGCTACCCTGCAGGAGGTTGATGTTTCTCTGTCTTCAACGCCCCAATTGGGACTTGCTATTCCCAGCGCAATCTTTTGATATCTCGCCCAATATCATGCAGGTACACCGTCTTCTCACGAGTAGGCCCTAAAGGTCGCTGGTTTTTTTTTTTTTTTTGGAAAGACTAGCTTGGATTGTTAGAACTTTTGAGACATTTGTTAACGTGAATCATTTTTTAAAGATGAGGTGGTCAAACTGACCGCCAGAACATGCATAAGCATCATGTTCCCACCTTTCTCCTCAGGTGTCCAACACATGTGAAATCCTTAGACACATGGTCAATTTGAGTCTAGAAGTTTCGGGTCCTTGACAAGTCAATCGATGCTAAGTTGGAAGGGGCATGGTGAGACATGCAGAATGATAAGAATCCATACTCAACAGCTGCTTACCGGGAAGACCCTGAAACGATGTCCGGTTGAGTACAGACGACGGAGCAGCGCAATTGGTCATCTGACTCAAGGGGCCATGGGGTCATCCTAGGGCTTCGAGGAAAATATGAGAAAAGAGTCCACCAAAAGGGAGCTGTCAGACTAACATCAAGCAAAAGTCCGGACTGAATCGGAATGGCCTGGCCTGGCGACGTGTACTGCATCAAGGATCATGGTACAAGACGAGACAGGGCGACACTGAACGTTGAAGGCATCACACTTGCTATACGAGCCTTGATCATACGGGTCTCAACTAGTGTCCTTAGTGTCTTAAAGTATTAAAACACCTAGTGTGAGTTGATCACCAAATCTAGAGGTTGTGTTGATGGTACCTTTGGGCCTTTGTATATACAGAGTCTCCGTGTGTAGAAGCCCGTGACTGCTGAGGCCTTCTATTCGCGCTAAGCCATATTGGGACAACCGCCTCATCATCGACCTCCGCTTCCAACTCACTTAGCTTCCCCTTTGGATTGCGACGTCTTTCCTCTTCTCTCATCTCGCTCACACGACGAACCGTAATACTTGTGCTCCTCTTCAGATCCCACCTTGAGGGTCCCTGCCCACACCGCCGCGACCAAAAGCCGAGCCAGCCAGCTCATCCTTCTGCCTGATCGCCCCGATTGCCTCAACAGGCGTCGCTACCTGCACGACGGCCCAACCCGCAGTCTGCTTCAACACCATTACACATAATCTCACCGTCTCTATCATGTCCGAGTCAGCGAGTGCAAATGCGCCGAAGCCAAGCAGCAGCGTCAAGCTAGTCCTGCTCGGCGAGGCCGCCGTCGGCAAGGTACACTTGTTCTTATACCGTGTTACAGTGGAAATGATAGCTGACCGCGGGTTCACATTGATTACAGTCATCACTTGTCCTTCGGTTCGTCAATAATGATTTCCAAGAGAATAAGGAGCCGACAATCGGCGGTAAGAAGTTCCCCCTTCCCGAATGGGATTCCGAGCTTCGAGACGAGGGCGACCATCTACTGCTTGCCTACTATTACATCCGGATGGCGGTCTTACTCGGAGACTCAAGAAGATGAGATCTTAGAAGAGCAGCAGCCACGTGGTTCCATCGTCTGACAGTGATGATACGGTGTGCTAACGTCATCTTTCAGCCGCCTTCTTGACTCAGAAATGCACACTCCCTACGCGCACAATCAAGTTTGAGATCTGGGATACCGCTGGCCAGGAACGTTTCGCCTCACTCGCCCCAATGTACTACCGCAATGCCCAAGCCGCTCTTGTCGTCTACGACGTCACAAAGCCGTCGTCGCTGACGAAAGCGAAGCACTGGGTTGCTGAGCTGCAGCGCCAGGCTAGCCCCGGAATTGTCATCGCTCTCGTCGGCAACAAGCTGGACTTAACCAACGATGGTGGTGATGCTGCTGGAGCTTCGGCCGCTCCCCAGGTTGAGTCTGAGTCGACGGAACAAGATGGAAACGAGGGAGCTGGCGAGGAGGCCGAGGGACCGCTTGCCGCTTCGGGCGACGCTCGGAAAGTATCGACTCGCGAAGCAAGCACATACGCTGAAGAGGAGGGACTGCTGTTTTTCGAGACCAGTGCAAAGATTGGAACTAACGTTGTGGATGTCTTTACGGCGATTGCTAACGCCATCCCGGAGAGCAGCCTGAAGACCGGCCGAGGTGCTGCAGGTGCTGGACAGACTGCGCTGGGAAGCCGACCGGGCGAGGATTCGCGGGTGAATCTGGGTGACCGAAGTGCCGCGACAGCCAAGGAGGGCTGCGCTTGTTGAGCTGTGAGCTCGTGGTTGATTGAAGTTTTTGCCTCTGCAATTTTCATGGGTCTAGGCGTCCCCTCTTGATTGTTTGCGCCGCTCGATTTGTACCGCTCATTATGGTAGGACAACCTAACTGTCTGCCTTTTGTGCTCATATACCTCGTCTCAACATGCGTCTTGTTTAGTTTCCGCAATGCTAGAATTGTAAATTGCCCAGTTTGACCAAACTTGATGGACTGTATGAAAACCCCGCAGCCAATGAGAAATGACGGCCAGCCGAGGGACGCACCCTCGTCACGGGATCATGAAGTCACGGGACCACGGAACCCCCCCAAAAGAAGCCCAAAACGAGACTGGCACACTAAGCCCAATTGGGCACTAGCGCACTCTAAGCGAAGCCAGCGATCCCACAGCAAATTCACCATCACTTGAGACCGTGAGAACCACTCCCCTCCGCCGACCTCAACCCAGCACCTTCGCAGCACTCCGTCGCTCGCAATCATGGCTGCCATCAACAAGATTGCCCTCAACTCGCCCTCCCGGCAGAACCCCTCCGAGCTGGAGACCGCGATTGCCGGTGCTCTGTTCGACCTCGAGAGCAACACTCAGGACCTGAAGGCCTCCCTTCGCCCCCTGCAGTTCGTCTCTGCCCGTGAGGTAAGAATTGCGTTTCTTGTCGACAAGCACAACGTTCCGAAATCGCGCCGAGGAAATTCAATTGTGCGGTGATCTGTTATCGGTGCAAGAGATGGACTTTTTGTGGACGATTTGTGGACGATTTGTGGACATATCAAATTACAACTTTGAATGCCACACAACATGACTCGGATGGGAAACGATATCTATACTGGGGAACACGATCACTGGCAAAGGGATTCCTCGACGTCGACTACGGAGCGCATTGATTTCTGCAATTGCGATTTGTGTGCGCGCACTTTTGGCCGAACCGAAATTCTAACATGGACTCTCGCTATCAGGTCGAGGTCGGCCACGGCAAGAAGGCCATCGTTGTCTTCGTCCCCGTTCCCCTCCTGCAGAACTTCCACAAGATCCAGCAGCGGTAAGCCTGACCAACCCCAACTCCGAGCATCGATCATTTCGCTTTCCCCCGCGGAACCCAAAAATGCAGTGGGGCTAACATGCAATTCTTTCAACCAGCCTGACCCGCGAGCTGGAGAAGAAGTTCTCTGACCGCCACGTCCTCTTTGTTGCTCAGCGCCGCATTCTGTCCCGCCCCAAGCGCTCCGTCAACTCCCGCACCAACCAGACCCAGAAGCGTCCCCGTTCCCGCACTCTGACCGCTGTCCACGACAACATCCTCGCTGACCTGGTCTACCCCGTCGAGATCGTCGGCAAGCGCATCCGCACCAAGGAGGACGGCTCCAAGACCCTCAAGGTTGTTCTGGACGAGAAGGAGAAGGGTGGTGTTGACCACCGCCTCGATGCCTACGGCGAGGTCTACCGTCGGTTGACCGGCCGTGCTGTCGTGTTCGAGTTCCCCCAGAGCGGCGCCGAGTACTAAGCATGTGCTGTGTTTTGGGAGTGGGATGACAAAAAGAGGAGATATCGGTGTATTTTGGGAAATTTGCTTGTTTCTAGGTCTGAAACTCACTAGATTCAAGGAAGAGAGCATGATGGGTGAAAGACCAAAAAATGCATTCACGGGTTTTCTTTGAGTTATGTTGCCTCCACACCCCCGCCCCCATTGAATGGTGCATGGTTCTTTTTCTAGTCCTCTTCCGGCTCTCAATTCTCCTGTGCGAGATGATAGAGCTGAATATCCCATTCGGGCCGTGTTTCTCTCTTAATGAACATGGGATGGGTATATGTGATAACATTCCAATGGATTATTTCCAACTTTTTCAAACAATACGCCCGTAGTCTGGAGATTTCTAGCGTCCTTGCTGAGGATACCGTTCTGATAATGAGCAATGTATATGCTAAGTAGCTCCTACAAGCTTTGAGTACTTGGGAGAGGAAGACGATCCAAGACATGCCTACTCATAAAATGGACCAAAGGATTGGATGTATACGCATTACGATTGGGGGTATGGAGAAACAAAATTATGAACAGATTCAACCATCTTCAACCACCATCTACAAAGAGGCCTGAATCCTCCCAACCCCAAGAACCATCCAGTATGCCAACTCTCGAGCCACCAAATCATCCGGCTTCGACGCCTTTCCGACATTCTGTTGTTCAAGTTGAGCCTCCGCATCCCATTCCATGTGCACAAACACCGGGATTTCCAGTACATCTTCATCCTTCTGGAAGCCCGCCGCGGTATCACTGTGCCTTGGTTGGCCGTCCTCAGCTTGACTGCCCGGCAATGTCCCTGGGACTACCTCCAACACGACTGTAGTCCAATTGCGGCCCTTTTCCCATACTTTTCCTGCCTCGGGAACTTTCTCGCCGCCACGCATGCCGGTAATTCGATCACTCAGCGGCGCAGTCGCATTCTGCAATGCTTCATCCCATACATCGCTGTTGGCGCCGATTTCGAACTGTGGACAGAGCACAGTGACCTTGGTCGCTACTATGCCCGGGGTCACGGAGGGCGTGGCCAGTGTGATGCGCACAGGGTCGAACATGTGGTTCTTCAGGGTGAGAAGAACGTGGTAAGGCCGAAGCGGAGAAAGCGCATTCAGATCCGGAGTCGCGACCGAGCCTGGAGTCGAGGATAACGATGGCTGAACAAGAGGGCGTAGTGTTGGGAGGGGGATGTAACTCAGCGCGATGAGGCGGATACGGAAACGTGTGGACTGCGGCTTGGTCTCGGGTTTCACAAGAATATGCTTGCATGACTTGCAACGCTTGGCACGTTTGGTGCGCAGCAGGACTGGGAGCGGGAGCAGGTCGTCCACGAATCGTACATCAGGCGATTGCTCAGTACGTTGGCTGAGGGATGCGATGCCGTCCCACCCGCACTCCGGGGAGGCGATGCGCTCAATTAGGGCCGTATCAGCGTCCCCGGAGGCAACGCGGAGACCCTCGCTGGCAGTAAGAGCTTCACGCATGACTGGTGGCTTGGATTTTGGTTTCTTGGTACCGCCGTACAGTCCACTCAACCGTGAGGATGAGGCGTAGAGAGACATAAGTCGGTTCAATGCTCCGGGCGACGAGAATCCAAATTCTGAGCTGAGAGGGTCGCTGGGTGAATTCGAGGTCTCTGATATCTGTGTGCGATAGAAGGATTTCAAGGCAGCAAAACGGGCTTCTGCGCCGAGATTAGGCGTAGGTGTGGTGTCTTCCTTGGAAGCTGATTGATCTGCATTGCGCTCGCTAGTATTAGATTGCTCGTCGATGGATGCAAAGTTGGACAAGGGTGATTTCAAATCCCCAAAAGCGCGCGATCCCTGTCTCGAACGGGCGTCGAATGCCGGTGTCGTCGTCGAATCGGTCATCTTCTGCAGCTGACTGCGGATATTGGTAGGCTTGTCGAACTTGATACCGATATCCAAGGTTGTCCATAGACAGTAACCACATGAGAGCACCCAAGGACCTTGACCACTGCCATTTCCGGTGACATTCTCAATCGTACTCACAGCAAGTGGAGCTGTACAGACAGGGCAATTGAAGCAGTTTCGCCCGCACCTGGTAGTGGCTGGTGTTAGCAAATGAGCAATGAAGGCTTTACGGAGGCGAACATACCGACCACTGTCACTGCGCACCATGCTACTTGGCGTCTCAAACAGGCAATTGGGACAATACCAGCTCACGATTTCCTCCGTTATGCATCGGGGACATTTGATCTGGTGGCAGTCCTCACAGTACAACAGTTGTTCAGGCGGGTACAAGGAGAAATTTGACCGGGGCGACCGAGGATCAAACGTTTGTTCCTCGTCATCTTCTTCATCAACATCCTTATCATCTGGCTGATCTGTCTTTTCTCGATCTTTGTCGGCCACAGTGTCCCGCTCTGGGGCAGATTTCTGCGGCGATTCCCGTGACCTTCGCTTCCTGGCCGGGTCAGGGACCGGCGTGTCGGCACAGGGACAGGAGATATATGTGTAGGGAAATGGACGGGACATTGTGTTCGTATGTGTTGGGGATAATCGTTAGGTAATGGTGGGAGAGAGAAAGGGGAGGTCGTAACACTCGATCAATGCATGCTTCGTGTCGACCGGAGGATGTATACAAGGGAAAACGGAGTGGACGGGATCGGAAGCGGCGCTTCTTAAAAGGTAATCTGAGAATTGGTTTGAAGGTCAGCGATTGTCCTTACTGCCTCAGTCCCAGTCTGCGATCGAGTCGAGTCGGGCGCACCTCGGAGGAGGGGAAGCGTGTTGATGTGAAGGACTGACCGAGACTCAACTGCAGGAATTGGATACCTGTCGCTAGCCTGCAAGCTCCAGAAGCGGAGATTCAGCTTCCCAATGTCGCACTGTGGCCAGGGCGACTGAAGTGCAAATGCTGGTACAACGTGGACGTGTGCGCGATCGCGGAGAGCGAGCTGCGGAGGTTCCGCAATCAACAATCGACGTCAGAACAAAATTTAGGACTCGACACCTCCGAGCTTCTGCACTGTAAACCCGGCCCCGGCACAAAATGTTCTAGGACATCGAACCCGCATCCACTTACAAGAACTCAATCGCCTCATTTACAGCTATCATGATCACCCTTCGCACATTTCGGGCCACAATTTCCCGGCGATGCGTCGCCGCAACCCCCGGCGTCCGAAGCTACGCTAGCCAGACGCCCGGCAACCCAATGATAGAGATCTTCAACCGCAAAGCGAAGCATCTACAGAAAGACCGGGCCGCTCGAAATGTGGAAGAGAGCCGAAAGACAGACTATCTGAAAGATGAAGTTGCGCTGCGCTTGTGCGAACGGTTGCTGGTAGGCAATTCCTTGAATCAAGGCCCATAGAAACTCTGCGCAGGTCACGGTTGCTTATATGGACATGTTCTCGGACCAATAGGATATCAAGCGCGAATTCCCTCATGTGCTGGACCTGGGCGCAAACAGCTGCAACATCGCGCGGGCATTGACAACACCGAATCTCGACGTCGCTGTACCGGAGGGTACCTCGTCACCACCACTCGCGGAGCGAATCTCGAAGCTGACATGCGTGGAAACATCACATGCACTGCTACACCGGGATGAGGAGTTGCCATTCAATAATGAGATAAATATTCATCGTGATGTGATCCCCGACCTCGAGACACTCCCGTACCAACCCAATACATTCGACGCGGTCTTGTCGTCATTATCCATCCACTGGATCAACGATCTGCCAGCATTGCTGGAACAAGTCAACACTGTCCTCAAACCCGACAGTCCCTTCATTGCAGCAATGTTTGGAGGTGACACTCTTTTCGAGCTCCGTGGATCGCTCCAACTTGCTGATATGGAGCGCCGTGGTGGTGTCAGTCCGCATATTTCACCGCTGGTTGACGTGCGAGACGTCGGCAATCTACTGAACCGAGCAGGATTCAAGATGCTTACTGTTGATGTCGAGGACATTGTGGTGGAGTTCCCCGATACTTTTGCCCTCATGCAGGACTTGCAGGCCATGGGCGAGAGCAATGCTATCTTGCACCGCGAGGCTGGACCCTTGTCTCGGGACGTCTTACTGGCAAATGAGGCTATCTACAGGGCGATGTATATGGAGGATGATGCTCCAGGGATCCCAGCTACGTTCCGGATGATTTATATGATCGGATGGAAGGAAGGCGGCAACCAGCCGCAACCGCTCCAGCGAGGAAGCGGGGAGCTGAATCTGAAGGATATTCTGGGTGGTGGTGATTTCCAGAAGTCGTGAAGATATTGCAGGTCCATAAGAAAAGAAAACGATGGGCGGAATCAGCATAATGTCATAGTATTCGATTGTAAAACAACCACGCTGAAAGCAATACACAGAGGGGGATTGTCCACAGAGGAAATGTATGAAGTACAATCAAAGTCTCTACCAAGAACACGGATCAGAGAAAACTCCACTCAGCTGCTTTCACTCAAACAGTCCGGCGGTCCGTCATGACGCGGACAATAGACCCAGTACCTGTCAACTCGACCAGCTTCTCATGCCAATTCAGCAACACACTCATCTGCTGGCCACCACCACCCTCACCCAGGTTCCGGGCCTGAATTTGAGAAAACCCAGTGGCTTGAGGGGAAACGGTCTTGCGAGGGGACTGGGCACCACTGCTGGGGCCTGACGAGGACATTCCCTTGTAGCTGGTTTGTGTAAGCATAGATCCTGGCTGTGATCAGGCATAGTCCTCCAAGCAGTCACACTTACATATACTTCATCAGGCAGTCCGCCCGCTCTGAGCCGCCATCACCACTAGTAACACCCTCCAGGACACGAGTCATCTCCGCCTGCCGAATGCCCTGCAGCACTTCAATCACTGTAGCGAGGTGCACCTCCTTCGCGCGGTCGTCGCCGCCCAGCGGCGCAGTGTCCAAAACATGGCGCAGGGCGCCCTCAGTGTCGCCGCTCCGCAGCAGTTGGCGAACCTGTGTAGCGACGTTGGCGGCATCACTGGCAGTCTCCGGCTGGGGCAGCGTGGCAGGAAGGAGGGTTTCCATGGGGAAGTTGACTGACGACTCGGGGTCGAGCTGGTCGATATTGATGGTGCGGTAGTTGATTTGCGACATGATGGCGATTGCGCTGTGGCTTTTATTCGTGGATTATGAGGATGCCGTGAAATTCGGACGACAAGACAGGTTTTAATCAATCGAAGAGCTTTAGCTGTAAGGTTCGCTGGTAGCTGGGTCGTGACCGTGTTGGTACGCCGATGCGGTTGGTCGGGAAAGCGGGGAGATCGGAGGGAAGGGAAGATCCCTAGTGGCACGAGAAGATGAGAGATGGGGCACGAGAGGGTGAGGGGGCCGTCTTTTTGAAATTCAAGTGACTGGATGCTGGTATATTGCAAGAGTGCAGTGTCAATTGCCTAGAGAGAGTCAATAGGGAGGGGAATGGTTGGAGCTGCTCAGCACCGCCGCTGTGGGGGTGACGGGGTCTGGGTGCCTCAGGCAGAAACTGCTATCCCGCTGCCTGTACGCCTGGTAGGCGCTCTGGAACAGTACGGAGTAGCACATGAACAGTCTTAAGTTAAACTTCGAGATTTCTTCTTTTTGGAGCTCATTCAAGGTGTATGGAGGAGAATACTATCTAAAATTATGGTGATATGGCTTGAACAGTATATGACAAAGCCCATATAAATTCAATGGAAAGCCTGGAACCTGAGACCAGAGATATGCTACCTTTAAGGAATTCTCTCTTGAATCCTGACCTAATTGCCTAGGCAGACTTTCTCACTCGGAACAACCTTACTTCTACTCACAGGTAGATACAGTACGATCTCAAATATCTCCAGAGAATTTTCTCATTTTACAGGCTTCTCTTAATGCCTTGTGATTGAGCCCGTTCAACTCATTTTTTGAGCAGGCCGACCACAGATGATCGGGTTGAAGATTGTATGATCCTTTCGTGCTTTTTCCTTCGGCAGTTGCCAGCGATATGTGCATGATTATTGTGGACCTCTAGAGGCTTACGTACCTGAGATTGCTACCTTGTATGTATGAAGTACGTGGACGTCTCCTCCACGCTATGGATCTGAAATTCAAGAGTGTTCAGCCGCCGTAGTTCCACACATACTGATATATTTCCCGAGTTCATTCCGCATCCTACTTACGAGGAAACACGGAAATGCCCCAGTCCTGCACTTGAGCTACCCTTAGGTTTCTTGGCATCTAGTCAGAATTAGGAATTCTAGGGAGAATCTTGCCTTTTTGAGCCATAGCATCAAGCTTTTAAGTTCACCTAGGACTCTCAGCGGTTATCAATGGTGTTTGTTGAGATGTTAGTTGCGCGCCCTGTGAAGTACAGGGCGTTGGTCATGATGAAATGCCACATGATTCTCCTCGTTGTATACATAGCCGAGAATCTATACGAGAGGTCTACATTTTTAGATGCGGCAAAGAAGTTTATTCTGCCTGGATGCAATTCCATTTGGTAATCGTCTTGTTAGAAGAGCTTCTCCGAGGTCGGCAATCTCAAGAGTCAAGACCCCGCACGGAGACATCCGCCAGCCTGCGGATGAATAGATAAAAGGTGGATCATCGTCGCTATCTTGAACGCACTGAATCCAGATAGGTGGACGTCACGAATCCCGGACAGGAAGATTGTCGGAAAGGCGAACGTGCACATAAGGAGTGCAGCTGGTCCTTCCGAGCCTACGGCCGCGGAAAATTCACTTTGATTTGTTCACAGACGAACCTCCCCAACCACACCATGACTGAGAGTATCATAAAAACAGGCAAGCCAGGAAGCTTCGGTGTTTAGCGTCCGATACTGATTTTATTTCCACAGGCGCTGTTGCCATGCTGTCAAGCAACGCAGTGAGCATCACTATTGCTTCGTTCCTGGCATTTGTTCTCTATAATTTCGTCTACCAGCCTCTTTATGAAAGCCCTCTCGGACAAGTTCCAGGCTCGAAGCTATTTTCGGCTACTAAGTGGCGACTTGCACTTGCTGATTATCGTGGCATCCGAACACAAACCATTCATTCTTTACATCAGCAATACGGTACGGCCGTACGCATCGGCCCCAACGAAGTATCCTTCTCCTCTCTGAGCGCTTTGAGAACAATCTACGGGGCTGGGTCTGGCTTTGAAAGAACATTCTTCTACCGGATGTTCGATGCATATGGGCGCCAGAATCTCTTCACATTTGCCGGAACTAAACAGCACGCCGAGAGGAAGAAGCTGCTTGCTCATGCCTACTCAAAGAGTGTGATACTTTCGCCCAACGCGATTGCAAGACCGTTGATAGAGAAGAATGTCAGCAGCTACCTTGACCTTCTGGAACGCGAGAACGATGTGGCCGAGGAGATCTTTCAAAGCCTTCATTGGTTCAGTTTGGACAGTATCACCGGCTTCCTGTATGGAGACCAGTATGGAGGGACCCATGCAGTCACGGGGAATGCAACACACAGACAACTCATCGGCGACATCATTGATCCCAGTCGGCGAAAGCTGAGTTGGTATGCCGTTCACCTAAAGCGCTATACCAAGTGGCTTTATTCGCGAACTGGGATGATGGAGAGACTAATCACCAATCTGGGATTATTGCCAATGCAAAAGCCTGCCACGTACACTGGCATTCGAGCACACGCGCTCCAGTCATGGACGCAATTCGAGGCCGCTGCCGCTGAAAGGCCCCCATCCCAGGAGTATGCCATCATCGAAAAGCTTTGGAAAACCAGTAGATCTGGCAAAGGAACTCGCCTCGACGGCCTTGATATGGCTTCCGAGTTGGCAGATCATTTTCTTGCAGGTATCGACACCACAAGCGACTCGCTGATGTTTGCCATATGGGCCCTCTCTCGGGAAGAGAACCGCAAATACCAGGAGAAGTTGATCGAGGAGGTCGATAAAATCCCCGACACAGATTGTAATGACGAAGGTAACCCGACCGCGGAGGCTGCGGACAAACTTCCATATCTCTATGCTGTCATCAAGGAGACTCTCAGACTCTATGCCCCCTTGCCAGCCTCGGAGCCACGGTCATTACCGGTTGACACCACAATTGATGGATATTTGATCCCTGCTGGAACGGTGGTGAGCATGTCACCCTACACGCTCCACCGTAATCCAGACGTGTTCCCCGAGCCTCTGAAGTTCAAGCCTGAGCGGTGGCTTGGCCAGTGTGGGGATTTGGCCGAGATGAAGAAATGGTTCTGGGCGTTCTCAAGTGGAGGTCGCATGTGTATTGGATTGCAGTATGTACCACCCGGAAGCTTTTGTGTGACCGAGCTGATGAAATGGCCAGTCTTGCTATGGCAGAAATGACAACTCTGCTTGCCGCTATCTACAGGCGTTATACAACTAATGAGTATGAGCGGCAAAGAGGTACAAGTCCAGTCATCACAAGTCGATTTGAAGTATTCTATGATGAGACTCTTCCAAAAGCCGAGGTGAGAAGCAGACTGGCTCGAACATGGGTGGCTCCCAAGCTAAAATTTCTCTCTAGGAGCATGAATGTTTTATCAAATTCGAGAAACGACATGGCGATATTGATGCCTAAACCCGGGACCAATTGAGATCAACACGGCAGCTGTCAATCTATCTTTCAGTAGTGAATCGTACGGTTCTTGAGATAGTAATTGATATTTGTCTTTTTTTTTTGTCACACTCACACTCGTCGCCATTGAAGGAATGTTTCTATCTTGTTATATTACACAAAAACAGATGGAGTGAGAAGAGCATCACCAAATACCTATAGCAGAAGACCTTGGTTTCCCTACGTATTGGGTCTTTCAAGCTAGTGACTATAGTAAAGCAGTCATATAAGGACTGCAATTATGCTCCTAGTAATCATGCTGGTGGCACCTGAATTGTGACTGATTTACACTGGCTGTGATAGGAGGATGCCGTGTGTAGCACCCGGTTCCGATAGTGAAAGGATGGATTAAGCGCCTCAGTTCGGTCCTGATTTTTTTTAATAAAAATATCCGGCCCAATCACGCACTCAGAGGTATGTTTCGAAGGCAGATCATGACAGAGACAAGAGGCTCCAGCCAGAAGGCTGAGACTTATCAAGGCGACGTGCCCCCACATAAGTCTCTCAGTATAATCATTCAAGGGCTAACGGCTGGCAATCTTCAAAGAGGAGCTACCATTTCCCAAACATTCAACTTTATCAGGTATCTTGCTGTTTACCAACAGGGCAGCCAGTGTAGAGTGATTGGTCTTGAACAACTCACTTCGACGTGGAAATCAGCCAAGGCATAAGCCACGGCGCTAATTTAGCCAATAATAGGCGGCACGTGACATACAGGGTAACTCCATCCAAAGTTCTGAACGATCAGCTTGCTCCTCGTCATTTGTTTAAACATGGGCGTGCTGACTACGCGATGATCCTAAAGCTGGTGGCCTGCCTTAAGCTCCCCTCCGCAAGTTTACTACCAATGGTGGCTGTTTTCTTCTCCTCTTTTTTCTCCTCTCCAACTACCAAACCTCAACCTCTTGTTTTTCCCTACAACTTCATCTCCACGCTTTGTGGGTCTTTCTTGTGTAAGTTTAGCCCCTCCTTTTCTAGAATCAGATCTTCCCTGTCGTCCCCACCTTTACCTTTTCACTTATTCTTTTTCCCACGCTCCAAACTGCAACACAGCTTCTCCAAATTCAGTCTCCTGAAGCTCACTCGCCCAGAATTCAACCCTCGACTATATCTCTCCTTTTCTACGACTACACCCTGGCGCTTGGGAATTTCCTCCCGCTATCGGTTGTCAGTCGGACCGCGCGCACGTCTCTTATTGCCCATTTTCTTGTCTGGGTGTACATAACTTCGCACAATGGCGGATCCATTAAGTATTACTGCCTCAGCACTGGCTGTTATTACCGTCGCAGTTCAATCGACGAAATCACTATACGAAGCTGTTTCACGCTACAAAGGTCGTGATAAAACTCTCGGAAGGCTCCAAGATGAGCTTCAAGACCTTACGAAGATTTTGGACGCTTTGAAGCAAGTCGTTGATGCGGAGGCGTCGATGTTGGAGCTCCTGCATGATCCGATTGACCGATGCAGTAAAGTCTGCCAAGAGTTCGAACAGTCGATGGGGTCTTTCTGGCGAAAGTCGAAGACGGGCATTCGAGATTGGACCAAGATGGAATTCATGAGAGGTGACATCAATGAATTCATAGACATTATATCTGGTTATAAATCGACAATCTCTGTCGGTCTAGGTACCATTAACATGTTTGTCAACCTTGCCTTATTTTTCGGGCTTTGCTAATGGGTTCATGAAGACATACCGCCAAAGTCTCCCAGGAAGTCCTAAAGCAGTACAACGAGATGATTCAGGACACGGCTTATAATCTCGAGGTGCATCTCCAACGAATTGATGAGAAAATTCAACGATTTAATATCGACAGCACAAGCTCCCCGAATTCAACTGTCGATTTAAGTGATGAACGAGAAGTCACGAAACAGTGTCTTCGTGTTTGCGAAGATGCGAGACAATATATCGAATCTTTAGCAAGCCGCGAATTCTCTCTTCTGCAAGACCGAGCGCAAGATGACGCCACCAAAGATGGTGGACAAAATTGCTTCGATGCGC
The DNA here is from genome assembly GCA_037042255.1 of Penicillium sp. PG106-07D. Lineage (NCBI taxonomy): Eukaryota > Fungi > Ascomycota > Eurotiomycetes > Eurotiales > Aspergillaceae > Penicillium > Penicillium sp. PG106-07D. The sequence goes on along the minus strand of JAXQJV010000066.1, from coordinate 29,643 downwards.
AACTACTCACACACCAGGCTCTGAATGAGAACCGCGATAGCTTCTCAGTGATCATTAGTCAACTTCGGAATCGCCTGGAGAGCCTGGTCTTGAAAGATAACCCTAATGACGAGAAAGAGAGGTCTCGTTTACAAGAAGATATCAATACCTCTAAGCGGTGCCTAGAGGTATGCAAAGTGGCACAAGAAGTTTCATGTCAGAAAATATACAGGATTGGAGAGGTGATTGCGGACGGTGACAGCGATCAGGTAGTAGTGACTACTTTAGCTGATCTGTTTGAAATCAAGAAAGCGGTATCCCAAGGTAACTCGGCACAGTTAGTTGGGTCAATGACGGAGGAAGCACTTCGCCATCTGACCGAAAGGCGATATAGTAGTCGGTTTGGGTCTCTTACCCAAGAGTCCGCCCCTGCTGAAGCCGTCATCACCGAGTTGCCTTCAAGCAACGAGTCGAAAATGGGCCGACCGGCTTTTGCTTCTCGAACAGGCCACGGCCAGCAACCTCCAGAGTCGAAAGAAAGATATAGCAAGCCGTCTTCTAACGAAATGAGAAAACGGTCGATGCGGGATGGGTTGGAATAAGGCGCATATCGAGATTCTACAATTCTGACCCCTACCACAGGCGGTGCCTCGGGGAGAAGGCAGACGAAGCATCTTACAGCCGCTCTATCAGGCTAGGCCAAAAGGGGGGGCTTGGGTTTGGATGCAGAGGGAAGCCAGTTTGCGTCGTTTTGGCCGCCAGCGGCAGGCGGCGGCGACTCGCTGTCCAAAGTTAGGGGTGGAAAGGAGACCGTTTCTGGCGTCAGACGTTGTCAATTTCGGCGTCGTTTTCACAGGTCCATCCCTATATTCTAGTTGTAATCCATAGTGCGTTGCCGAGGCTTCCCCTCTATTGATCCTAGAACTACTGTCTTCCTCGCCGTCTATTCTCAGGCCACACGATTGATCGTCTGTCCATTACACCACCGCTCAACCGTCTCTTTAACACCTGCCTGAAGATTACCCATCGTCCTCTCTGCAAACCAAGCAAGATGCGGACTCAGAACCAGATTCAAGCCGTCCGCCTTCAACACAGGCGATCCGCCCCTCCCAACAGGCTCATTCGCATACACATCCATGCCAGCCCCGAAGATCTCCCCCTGTTTCAAAGCACTAACAAGCGCCTCCTCATCCACTATACCGCCACGAGCAACATTGATCAGCACAGCCTGGCATGGCATCATCCGCAGCTCCTCGGTTGAAATCATATTCACCGTCTCGGGCGTTCTGGGCAGACACAGTATCAACACGGTCGATCGTCGAAGCGCATCTTCAAAGGAAACCCGATCTCCTCGCGGCCGTTGGCCCCGTCGCTCAGCCACAATGACATTCATCCCCAGGGCCGTGGCCAGGATCCGAATTCGTTGACCCAGCGCACCATACCCAACAATCCCGACCGTCTCCTCGCTACAAAGCAAAGGGGCCTTGCCATCCGCGGTTCGCAGTCGCGGGTGCAGAGATCCATTCGTTTTCCACTCCGTCTCCCCGCCTTCCGCAGGCACCGTGGTTACTGCATTCGTTAGATGAACGAGGTTCCGCCGCGTCGCAAAGTACAATGCGATCGCGTGCTCGCTGACGCTGTCGATGTTCGTGCCGGGGCAATTGCACACGGGGATTCCGCGGGCTTTCGCGGCTTCTTTGTCGATGCAGTCTGTTCCGGATGCGAGGACCACGATTAAGCGGAGGCGTGGGGTTTTCTCGACGCTTAAGATCTCGGCTGTGAGTCGGATTGTGGTCGTTATCACTATTGTGGCGTCTTTGACCCGCGCGCTGAGCTCTGAGGGTGTGGTCCACTCGTGGATGGATTTGGTGTGTGGACCTGGGAGGTCGAAGTCGGGTATTGGGCAATGGATTGCTTCGAGGGCGACGATGTGGTGGGCTGTTTCTTCTGAGGGCATTGTACTGTCTGAGTGCGGCGGGGATGAAAGAGATGGAGGGGTACAGCTGGATAGGAGGGGTTATGATGCAGGCGAGGCTGGCGTGTGAGATCTGGGTATTGGAGACTGATACGGGTTCTAATTGAATTCGAAGATTTATAGGGAACAATTGCACTGTCCCGTTTATAACCGAGCTACTGTACTGGTGTCTACTGAGTTGGTTGATGATCTCGAGAATGCGCGTCCGGTTCGACTGAGTTTCCCCAAGATACAGAAGCCGAGCTGGTGGAGTTCTCTCGCCGAGGCTCATCTGAAATACAAAGTTTCGGTTCAGATGTTATGACTGGATCATGTCTCCTTCCTACATAACAGATATTCACTGCTATCTTGGATTGAGAATGTTTTTAATGTGGAATGTATAGCTATAGTGGTTTCGCGCCCATGCGATTTACCCTCCTCAGCCCCACAGTATCCTCCCCCCATCCGGGTTTTGGATGTCACTGAAGGGCGTGCCAATAGAATGAATTCGAGTCTCAAAAGATAGGCACTCGACTCCAATGAAATTCTGCGCACAGGCAAATCAGGCGCCCTCCCCCGGGTGCATATACCTTGATTCTCCCTATCTGACCGTTCATTCGATCTGCACAGTAATCCGCCCCTCACCAACCAGAACAGAATCACCCCGAAGCAGAATCTCGGCGGGCCTCTCTCTTATCTTCGCTCCGAGCAACAGTGACAAAGATATCATTCCTCCGCCCCATCTCAACGCCTTGAACAATATGATAATGAAAGGCTCCGACCCCAAACTCCTTACTCTCACTCAACGCTAGAAAGCAGGCAAGTGCGCTAGAAGCGCGGCCAGTTCTCGGATCCTTCCACGAGACAAACGTTCTCGTTCGAAGCAGCGTGCACCCGTTTTCGTCCTTTCCAAGATTGACAAAGCATTTGGTTCCCGTCAAGCCGCAGTTCCATCCGTCGTCCAGGACGTCAACGTCCCCCTGATCCTCAAGTAAATTTACAGAAATGCCTGCCAAGGTATCTATGTCTGCAAGCTCAGCTAGAACCAACGATTAGCCCCTTGACATGCGAGACAACCGGAGCTGCGCCGTTCAGGACGAGATTGGATTTGACAGACGCCCGGTGCTGGTGCCATTCGAATGGGACGACAGCGCTGAAAGACCAGATACCACATCCTGTGAAACCGGGATAGGACCCGCTTTCGTCACCAATACTTTTAGATTGATAGAACCGCCGGCATATTTGCGGAAGATATACGCCACTGTCCCAATCGTGGGGTGACCGGCGAATGGAATCTCGCATTTTGGCGTGAATATGTCGATGGCCAGGGACTCAACGGGTTGAGAACTGTCTTCTGGGGGCTTGTGGAGAAGAATAGTCCCGGAGAGATTGAATTCAATGGCGATTTTCTGCTTCGTATCTTGTGTTGGGGCGATTCGGTGCTTCGCTGGAACGAAAACGATGGCTAGTGGGTTGCCCAGGAACCGAGTGTTGGTGAAGACGTCTGCTACGACGTACCCGAGGAACATGGTGTCGATGCGTGATTCCTTGACGGAGAATTAATCATGTGCATTGGATCCTGGTAGGTCTCTCTTTAAGTTATAGGTCTCGAGCTTTGCATGGGTCACAATTAGGATTCGCAGATCTTCTCAGAAACCACGCCCCGAGCGCCTCTCTGATGAGGATCCGAGTCGAGAATCGGAATTTAGACGATCTTTCTTCTTGCTCGTATTCCTGGTTTAGGTGTGGGGATATCCCGATTGATGAATTGTTTAAGATGTAGGCTTTGTTATCTCGCAGGGATCAGTAGTCCTAACAGTGTCTCAATACCACCCCTTTACTCTATGAAATGAAAACAAAATCTAATACACGCATAAAAGAAGTGAAACGAGACCTGCTCCATGCGGCGAAGAACCATCTCAACTCGTGTTCAAGCACCATCAGACACGACCATCTTCTCCACAGAATTTCCAACACTTCTCTGCCATGTCTCTTTGATAACTCGCCAATACCGGTCGTTCTCAAATTTAACATGGTTCACATGTGGGCTTCCAACGAACTCCTCCGTCTTCACGTAATTTGACGCATGATCGATACCCGACGCCGACATATTCGCAATCGCAATATCTGCATGCTGTATCACTTGGTTCACAGGGATCATTTCATCATCAGGACCATAGATATAGGTCCTTGGTATCGGACATGTGGAAGTTTGCTTTCCAAGCTGCCGCGTAAGAAACACATTGTCCACACTGTTCAGCTGGGTAAACAGCTTCGTGGCAGCGTGGGTCGCAAGACCTATCCTCTCAAGAGCAATAGTAAATCCGACGATAGTGTATGCCACCGCTCTCGCAATCATAGTGACGACTATGTTTTTCGAGGGCGCGCCCAGGGCAAGCGCGTTGGCCATCGGCTCCAAGAAAGGCATACTGGGGCAGGAGTCAAGGATGATCGATGTGACCGGCAGCGCGAATGGAGGATTGCTGTGTGCACAGGCTTCGGCAAGTTGGACCGCAGAATGAGAGCCTGTATTGGAGAACAGGTGGAGGAAAACCTTCAGGTCCGGTTTTGAGTCGATCAAGTCCTGCAGAACGGTGACGGCAGGCTGGAACCATTGCATCTGGGAAGCGTCCGACTTCCACATGATGTTTGTGGCAGAGTTGTAGACGAGGAGGATCTTTGCGGTGGGAAAAAGTGACTGGTGTCCAGCGATGTATTTTGCGACGTGCTTGGCTTGGGCGAATCCCCAGGCGCAGATGATGATCACATCGGGACTTGACTGTGCAACGCTTGACTTCTCAGTTGGAGGGCTTTGATCTGAAGATGATTGAAGGAATACGCCCTGACTCAACTGTTCGAAGCCGATTTCACGGAGAACCGTTGCGTCTGTTGGCATCTTGGCTTGTCTGATTATGTATGTGGGTGAAAGATCAGCAAAGACGACCGGGTTGACTGTGAGTAGGTTAGCATGAGAACCAAGTATTTGCTCTTTAGCGTCACATACACGGAAAAGTCATAGAGTCACAAATTGAGGCGTTTCCATCAAATTACCCCGAATTTTTGTACATTGTTTCAGTGATCACTAATCCAACGAGAAATCCAAGTTGAAGTGAATACCTCGGTGAGACAGTGGAGACACCACGGCTTGAGCCGTGCCTTCAATTGGCTGGCCAAGAACGCGTTCACTATTTGCATAAATTGAAGATGAGTGATCTAAATCATGGAGTTAGAAAGGAACATGTGCTTTTGAATCAAAAGAAGGCTTTCTGCCTTCAATTTTCACCAGTGCTTGGGTCATCAGTCAGCTTTGAGGATCCAATGCTACCTAAGAGAGGGGATCCGAATAAATTGAGATGAAGACTGTATAATAAAAAGGATATCACGACAAAAAGGAACGAAAACAGATTAACTGGGGCTAAGCGGACACCATGAGAGAATCCAGCAATCAATTCTGATCTTGTGAGGGTTTTGCTTCCTTGGGGGCATCGTCGGCATCGGCAGCATGAGGCTCGGCCGGCTGAGACAATGGCGGATGCGGATTTTGACCATCAGCAGCAGAGACAAGACTGGCCTCAGGGATAGTCTCGGAATGATCATGCGAGGAGCCGTGGGTGTTCTTGGGCGGATTTGCCTCGAGAATTTGATGCTCGTCATGCTCAGGAGAGACTGGGGACTCTTGAGGCTGCTCAGGGACCTCCTGTGATGCATGTTGAACAGCATTCTCGAAAGTCGACGCTTGGGGCGATGTCGTTTCTAATTCAGACACTGCACCACCGCCTGCGGCAGGCTCTGCGTGTTGCTGAGAAGGAGCTTCTGACACTGGCACATCTGTAGCCTGAGCAGTTTCCGCAACTGGGAGCGCTGGCGCTGGAGCTTCTGCCGCTGGCGGCACTGGCGCAGACAGATCTGTACCAGGAGCCTGTTGACTCGTCAACGGCAGACGGAAGGTCTCCGAGTTGAGAATGCGCATGAGCGGCTCAGCCTGCGGTGGCGGCGGAACCTCGCCAGTAAGTAACTCCTTCGCCTTCAACTTGCGATCATAAAGCTTCTTGTTCGCAGAAGAACGCTCCACAATCATGCCTCCCTCCAGGGTCAATCCGCCATACACACCACGGGTCTTGGAGTAGGCAAAAATGCCCGCGACGCCTTTCGTCCCGATCATGGCCGCAGTCTCGGCGCTTCGGCCGGTGCCAAACGCGATCGAGATGTTCCCGCCCAGCGTCAGAGTCCCCGAATTAATGAACGTCGTGACCGCGGCGTCGGTGTTGAGAACAAACACGAAATTGGTGAATTCCATTCCGAACTGGCCCCCAGCGCCCAGGCCGCCCAGCGAGATGGCCGACGGAGCGGACCAGCTGCCATCAGGCAGGCGGCATACGATCAGTCCAGAGCCGAAGCGGACGGATCCCAAGAAGCCGGCTTTGAAAACGCTGCAAATTACCAGACCCTATGATCAACTTAACTCAGCTTGATCAGTGCTTGGGTGGAAGGGCATAACGAGCTTACTTTGGCCGGGGCGAGAATGCGACGGGGAATCGCACCTTCTAACCCAGCATATTTGGGATTCACAAAAGAATCGATAATCTGGCCTGCTTTCCTACACTCGCCTATACACGATTTTAGTAATCATCGCACGAAAAAAGTGCCCAAGGTAAACAGACTGGCAAGAGAGGCTGGAAACGGATTGTGAATTGGGTTTCGATAGCCAGCGATCGGAGTTTGTCGCGCGTTCAAAGCTGGCGCAGCGGTCGGAGGCTGGGCTTCATTCGAAGCTGGTCCTTCGCTTGGTGATTGAGCTTGGGTTGAAGTCATCGTGTCAAGGATAATATCCTGAATATAACAGGGAACCTGAAGCCAGGGACCCGCTCAGGGGAAAAGGGTGGGATGTTTTAAGTTGCCAGTCGGCGTCAAGCCACTAACAAGACTTTGGCTTTTCTACGACGTGGGGGCCAACACTGCAGCAATAGTCACAAAGTTATATTTAGCCATACTTCTGTAATGCTACCAAGCCGACCAAAATCCACGTAGCTAACATTTGGTTCTTTTATAAAATTTCGGTTTTTGTCGTCCACTAAAGCGCAAAGATGCTAGGGCCTTCTACGACTACAACACCTAGTCTACCATGGGAGACGAAACTTGAATTGTACATTAGACTTGAATCTATGATTTTGAATAGTCTTAAACAGCCACCCAGTGTATCTATGGACAATGCATCGTGTACAGTCCGGAACGCCCAAGTCGCTAAATGATACATAAGGTCATAACAGAAAACACGCCTCATGGAGAGCTAGTAACAAGGATAGGAGGAACCGCGATCGCCGGTGGTGTCCGAGGACGTTCAGAACCATCCTGCCGAATGATCTTTGGCCCAGCGGGTGCCTCTTCGTCACAAACGGGTGTAGTCAGCTTAATTTGAAGAGGAGACTGAGACGAGTCGGCAGTCTTAGTCTCGCGACGGGAAAGGACTCGACGAGTGAATCGCGCCAGTGGCTGGAAGAAAGACTTCATGCCACGGCCAAGGGCCTTGAACCCCTTGACCAACGGACGGGAAACAAAAGCGATCCCCGCCACGACGGCATTAAACACAACGCCAAAGTGGCGATCGGGAAGCGTGCGCAAAAGCACAGCCCAGGGCAGACATCCCACTGCGCAGATCAGACACACTGCCCAAAGGATGCCGCTCAGCCGAGTCACCCCAAAGGCTGCGCCGCCCACGTACACGATCATCACTTGGCCGCCGACCATGACGGCGTTGATGCTTAGGAACCAGTAGTTCCGGAACATGCCCTCAAAGATATTGAATTTGTTGTCGAGGCGGCGGTTGTTGAACTCATTGAAGATTTGCATCCAGACGAATGTGTTGAATACCACGGTTGAGAGTTGCTTGGAGCGGTGGCCTAAGTCGGTGTCGTCAAGGTGGGCGCCGAGAAGCTTGTCACCGGCAAAGTAGAGCATGAATGTCACGGCGAGTTGGTAGATTGCTTGGCCGAGGATCATCTTCCACATAGTCAGGGTGAAAAGCGAGGCTGTCTTTGGCACGGGCTTTCGGTCGAGAATCTTTTCAGTTGGGGCATCGGTGGCTCTGTAGCGGGAAAATGTTAGCTGGAGATCATTTGCGAAATCAAGGAAAGGGTGGGTTATCTTACAGAGCTAGCGCAGCAAAGGTATCCATGATCAGGTTCACCCAAAGCAGCTGCACAGCGTTCAAAACACTGCTGTTCGAGCTACTGTAGACAGACGAGACGAACGTCAAGACCACGGCGGTGATATTGACCGTGATCTGGAACTGCAGGAACTTGGCGACGGCATCGTTGACAGCTCGGCCCCATGAAATCGCAGTCACAATGGACTTGAAATTGTCGTCCAAGAGAATAATCGAGCTGGCTTCCTTGGCAACCTCAGTACCAGCGATGCCCATCGAGAAGCCAACGTCGGCAGTGCGTAGAGCAGGCCCATCATTCGTGCCATCACCTGTCACGGCGACCGTCTCTCCGAGAAGCTTCAGTCGTTCCACGAGGATACGCTTGTCCTCTGGCGAAGAGCGTGCCAAGACCTGTAGACGAGGAACGACCTCGTCCATTTCTGTATCAGACAGTTGTCGGAACTTGTGTCCTTCCATGACAAGGCCGTCTTCAGTCTTGATACCACAGGAAGATGCAATGGCAGTAGCCGTTGCGACGTTGTCGCCAGTCACCATCTTGACTTGTACTCCAGCCAAGCGGCATTTCTCAATAGCAGAGGGGACCTCAGGTCGAAGAGGATCTTGAATTCCCACCACGCCAACCCAGGTCATATCCCTGAACAGGTCTTCAAACTTGGCTGAAGTTGGGTCATCGTCATTCTTCTTGGTGTCCTTGGGCGGCCACTTTTCGAAGTCTTTATACACGATTCCAATCGTGCGAAGAGAACCCTGAGCATATCGATCAATGGTGTCCAAGATCTTCTGCTTTCCGTCTTTGGACAGCGGCTCAGTGTTGACATTTTCCTTGGACATATCAATTCCAGTAATTTGGGAGCAGCAAGCGTCGACCATCAGTTCAGAGGCTCCTTTGACAAGAAGACGATATCCAACGCCGGGATGACGGTACACAACACCCATACATTTGCGAGCAGAGTCAAACGGAATCAGGTGGACAATATCCGCAGATCCGCGCTCAGCGGCAAGATCCATACCCAAATGATCTTGTGCCATTTGGAGAAGAGCGACTTCCGTCTTGCTCCCGACAAACCCCCTTGTACCATCTTTTTCTTCCTCGAAAGCGGTAGAGTTCAAAGCAACGCTTTTGATAATGAGGTCTCGCACAGGAGCTGAGCACTGCTGGAAAGCTTCCGTGGTAGTCATCGAGGTTTTTCCGTCATGAGTCTCAGATGACTGGGTAAAGCTGTACTCTGAACCCCATGCACCAGCGACAACGGTCATTTTATTTTGGGTTAAGGTGCCAGTCTTATCAGAACATATGACAGTGGCATTTCCCATGGTCTCACATGCCCGAAGGACTCGGACAAGGTTGTTTTCCTTGACCATGCGAGTGGTGGCAAAAGCCAGAGCCAATGTGACTGCTAGAGGCAAGCCCTCTATAATCACAATTAGCAAGTCATTCCTACACGTTGATGTCTTAATACTTACCCGGGATGGCGACGACAATCACAGTCACGGCGACAATCAGGATGTCTACAAACTCTTTTCCCTTCTCTGCCGGGCTTGTGTTAGGATGGTTTGGCAGGTCTGCGATGAATCGGAACAATAGAACCAAGAAGAGAACGATTGCAGCACTGTGCTTCATTGTTAGTAATTTTATCGCGACCAAGCAGAGAATCTTTCACTTACGCTGAGCCCAAGTACCCAATCCAATTTGCAAGACGACCGAGCTTCACCTGAAGGGGTGTAGGGTCATTGGCAGTCTGGAGAGACAGCATGATCCGACCATACGAGGAGTAAGGCCCAACACTAGTTACTAGGTAGGTGCCTACGCCTTCGAGGACCTTGCTCCCAGAAATCAAGAAGGGGTCCAACTTTCCGGTTGCACGACCCTCAACAATCTGTTGCCAGACCTCATGGCCATCGGTCTTCTTCATCTGGTCGGACTCGCCGGTAGCAGAAGATTCATCGCATTTCACACCGTGGCCTGAGATCAACACTCCATCTGCGGGAATAGAATCACCAGGCTCAAGGTGGAGAATGTCGCCAACCAGGATGTCATAGATTGAGATCATCATGGATTTACCAGAGCGGATGACTTTTACTTCACGATCATTATTCTGTGAGCATTAGCAGGTGATTGATCGGTCATCGCCTTTGATAACATACCCTCTTGTTCAGCTTTGCAAACTGCCTTTCCTTCTGCCAGTCGTTGGCCGCAGTGACAACGGTGACGATGAGAATCGCCACACAGATAGCCACACCCTCAACCCAGTCCACCCCAGTCCCTCCATCGACCGTCTCGTATATGCCCAGAGACAGCGACACAATGGCGGCAATAGTCAAGAGGATGATAATCTTATCATTGTAGGCAATCCACAACAGTCTCAAAAAACCCGCAGACTTTCTCACAGGAAGCCTATTCTCGCTGAAGACCCGAACACGATCTTCGAACGGTGAGCCATCGCCTGATAATACCGGCACGGCCGGCGCTGGTTGGGCGTCCACAGATGGTTTGCTTATGGAGGGTCGTTTCTCGTATAATGGGGGCGTCACTTGTTGGAAATCAACAGTTCCTTCTAATCGACCTTCGTCGACGGACAGGCCTGCGTTGAGATCCGTCCGCAGGCCCCGCTCTAATCCCTGTAGGCCACCCAGGGCATAAAATGCAGCGAGAGACTTGGGGTTCTGCATCTTGTTGAGTTGGCCAGGCGAAAACGCGAACCGGTTATCTGTAACTTGAAAATCGGCTTCGTCGCGTGGATCTGGCTTGAGTGCCTCTGATAAAGGCACGTCATCAAAAGCTTTAGTGGCCTGCGTGGGATCTACAGAGTTGGCTCGTGAGCGCATGGTCAGGCCTGCTGAGGAAGCGAACGAGTCTGAGCGTGGGCGGAGTGTCTCGCCGTCGATCGATGATGAGGGCCGATGTGAGGGTCGATGGACCATCAGTCTGGAAGAATCTGTGTTGACTGCCATATCTGGCGAGAGAGATGAAGTTGGTGAGGTTGGGCTGTGGCTGAGATCTGTCGGACCAGACCAGGAGGAGGATGCTCCGGCTGATGAGGCGGATGAAGACCGCTGTGAGGAGGAGGTTAGTTTGGGTTTACCGTACGACAAACAATGAGCAAGTCTCACCTCTCTTCTGGAAAAATCAGGCACTTGAAGAGGGCTCAAGAAGATGCCTTTTTGGGACGAATCGTGTTGTGATGAAGACGCCATGTCGTCGAGACGCAGTCAAAGGGGTCCCTTTGCGATATGGGATGGATAAGATGGGACTTGTGTTTGTGCGAGAATTTGTTTGCGCTCTCAGGGTCTGTTCTTCATTTCATTCCTCCCAAAGGGGCTGTGTATGCTCTGCCCAGGATGTTCCAAGACGGAGAGGCAACAGACCATGAGAAAGCTGCTAGCGGGGACGTATTGCCAAGGAAGGACGCGCGAATTTCCAGACCAAGAACGGCAAAAGACAAGCGGGGGGCGAGGTCAAAGGATGTCTTGGTATAAGAGACTGGATATCTCGCCAAGGCAGTCCCAGTGATGACAACGGTTGCTGGGGCTGTGTCTCCAGCGGCGAACTGAAGCTCGCCGTACCTAATGGCACTCTACAGGCGAAGTGCAAGATACAAAAAGAGATGAGAAAGCCGCGACGTTCGAAATGGATGTTGAATGACAGTATTGAGCAGTGCAAAATCTATGAAAAAGTCTTGCTATCTATGCATGCAACTGGAGTTTAGTGAGAAACTTGGGATAGCCGCCGACGCTTTCAGTCTCAGGCTCTAGCTCGGTTGACCACACCTGTTCGAGCGGCCTGGACTGGTGTCACGCATCATATCCAAGCAACCATCGATCAAGGGGCTCCACGTTAACTCAGAACCATCCAATGTGAGGATTTGCGTGATGAGAATGGCTTGCCGCCGTGTGCCTGTCGGTGGAGCGTAGGCTTGCTGCGCCTCAATTCACGATCCAATGATGTCGTGGCCAAGAAAGTGTATGTATGGGAACTCCGCTTAATGTTCCTTGTCTTGATTACAGTAGGTACGAGGTAGTCGGTACTAGATCATGATACATACTAGAGTGCTGATCCTCAATCATGAAGGGTGTGATGAAGTGCGTCATATGGCTGCTTGGTATAGATGATATTGCAAGTCCTTGGCCTGAGCTGATCGATAAAATGGAAGGTGTTGTTGGCAACTCATGATGACCAAGCGCCTTGGCATCGTCGATCGATACAAAAGTCTTGCTTCGAAATCTGATACGAGTCAACGACTCAGCTCCTGCACTTGCTTCATGTTCGCCTCAGCTGCAAGCCTGCGGCAAGACCTGAAGGGGGAGGCTTGTGTACCGACCTTGCCACGGAATGGTGTGGCGCAGGTGGCGTGGCTGAGGCATACTGTGAGATTAACCTAAATGTTCCTCCTGTCAGGTGACCTTATCAATCTCTACCAAAGTGCTCCCTATACGGATACGAATTCTAGGCACCATTGTGGCTTATACGTTAGAAGCATGACGTATTTGGCAGGTACCAGAGCCAACGTCTGCTTGCAAATCAAACGAAAAAAAAATTCTTTTGCTGAATTGGATTTAAGGGGTTGGAGGCTTACTTTGAGAGTGAACCGTAAGAGGCTGAGCGAGACACCACGTGTGTACCTGCCTGAACTGCGGCGAGAGTAATACGAAGCCTTTGAGGCGGAACACATGCTCACCTGCTCGGTTAGAAAACCTCGTACTGTTTTGCTAGATTTGTCTGGTTAGTTTTCAGCGAATGAGAATTTTGAGGGTCAATGATCTCGACTGCGCCAGGGTCGCAGAGGGCCCCATGGAAACGAAAAATTGAGGCGATTCTGAGCAACAGTCATTGAGGGATGGGAAGGCTTATTGAGAAATATTTTACTTTGAAGTAGGAACAAGTGGGTCCAGGGCTGGTTGATTACCATCATATTCGACACGTAAAATATGTATGAAGATAAGAGAAGAATGACAGAAAGGTAATGAAGGTATGAGAAAGAGAAAACAAATAAGAATAAAAATGGCCAGTGACACAAAAAGGGGGGATAAGAAGGGGGTATCTAGAATAAACAATAAGTGACAGTAGTCAAACAGTTTCGAAGGAACAGAAAGGTGGCAGTAGAAGCCGCAAAATAACAGTACTCAAGACAATATGAGGCTGAATAAGAAGAATATAACAGAAGGCGCTGCAAAGATGAGATTAGATGGCAAAGGAAGGTCGGTCATGTATCGGTGAAATCGGATCTCCAGGTCCCATAAGCATATCGCCGTCCATCGTGATCGCATGTCCCATGTCTTGAAAGACCGGCGCATAGTCACCGATCAATGCTCTCCGTGAAGCGGCTGCTACGGCTTCCGTCGTAGCTGGGAAGGCTGCGGCCGAGTCCATCGGGTCGCTGAGGGATAATCGCGACGGCGGACTGCGGTTGGGCGACCGGGTGCGATGGAGTGACGGTGGTTGCAACACCAAAGTTCACCGTGCTGGAAACGGGAAGGTGGACAGGCGAGGGTCGCACTGGAGACTCGGCACGCTCCTCGGCTTCCTGTGTGTATTTCGTGTCGAGGACCATCCCGAATGGAGTTGTGGGAGGTGGCGCTTGAGATGAAGGAGTGGATGTCGGACCTCCTACAGGGGAGATGGGAGGGAAACCAGGGATAGTAGGAGAGTCGCCTTCTAACCCACCGCCGTAGCCATCACCACCGTGAGTGAGAACGGGAGGGATTTTGCGTCCAGAGATTTTCTGGAATCCGCGCTCGCTGGGGTTGGAGGAAGAGATAGTGCTGTCGGATCTCACCGTCATAGTAGATTGGCGCCAACGCTTCATGAATGCCGGTGCAAGGTATGATGCCGAGAAAAGAGGATCGTTGCTGGATCGAGTCGTAACCTCTCGAGTCGTACCTCCATCATCAGAGGGAAGAGGAAGCGCCCCGGCACCTTTCTGCTGAAGGAGAAGCTTTCGTCGACGGAAAAGATAGAAGAGGACCAGGAAAATCATCGCAAGACCAGCCACACTACCCACGACTCCACCCACGATCTTCGATGTTTTAGGATCGATAGCTGATCCCGAGCCTAACGAAGACTGTGTTTGGCTAGTAGTGGGCGCGGATTCACTCCCGCTGCCACTCCCACTACCCGAGCCGGTGCCATACCCAGTGTCCTGGGTGCTGTCAAACCCGGTAGTCGAGGTGGGGGTGTATGTGGTGTCTGAAGAGTCAGCGAGAAGCGTCGTGGTGCTGGAAGAGCTTGAGGATGAATAGTAATTTCCTGCCACGAGAACTGAGGTTGAAGTCGGCCAGGACGTGGTAGTCGTGCTTGCAGTCGGGATGAGGCGAGTTGACGTGCGTGGTACCGAGCTGATCGCCGGGGAGGAAGGCTTTTGTGAGGGAATAGCGCCAAGCTGCTGGGTCGTGGGTGCTGTGCTTTCCGTTAATTGCGACAACGTTGACTCGGTAGCCGTAGCGTTTGCGGCTGACGAAGGAAGCAATGATCCAGCCGAAGAGGCTGAGCGGCCAGTGAGAGTGATAGTACCGAATGCCGAATCCGAGATGGTCATGGGGAAATTGATACCAGACGATTGCCAGAGGGTGTGAGAGTTGGTGTCTACGACTTCCACAACAGTCTCGACCACCGTCGTGGTAGGCGTTTGCGCCTCTTGGCGTTTGATCCGTACCTCAGTGGGATCCGCAGCCTCGTCAACACAAGTGATATTTTGCGATGGGTCGCAATCCTTATCAGATAGAGCTTCAGACGAGAAGACGGCATCCTGGGCAGTTTCCACACTACTCACCAGATGTGAGTCTGGATCTGCGTCACTCGCCTCCAGCCGGGGCTTGGCTCGGGTGAGCCTGCTGATACGGTCATGGCGGTGGCCATGGTGAGCCATGGTGTGGAGGTTGACCAGAAGTTGACGATCGAAGTTGAATGCGAATTTTTGTGGATAATCCTCGCAGAGGTCAGGGCTGGATCGACCAGCTGCAGTGCGTGGTGAAGGGAAGAGAGTCGAGGGTGAACGGTGAAGAAATTTGAAGAGAAGCAGGGACTTGCCCGTGATTTCCGTTTTAGCGAAAAAGGAATGACTCCAGCCGAGATCTCGGGCAAGAGAGCGATGTTGGAATAGAAAGAGTGGAAGTTGGCAGTGTATGTTGCCAGCAGTGAGAGACTTTTAGAGAGTGGAACGAGTCAACCAAAGCATGCAGCGAAAGACTCGAGTTTCTAGAAGCGGCAGCCCGTCAGCATTCATTATGTAGATCTGCCATGCCCTGGTTCCCACGCGGAAGTTTCCCCGCTCCTCCAAGAATGTGTCCAGGCAGCGTACCTGAAGAATTCAAAAGAGCGACGAGAAGGAGAGAATTGAATCAGAGAAAGCACGCGGGGGTAGCCTAATCCATGGTGTTGTCGAAGAAACAAGGCCCCAAACGTGCAAGGTCGCGCGAACGGCACACTATGTATCAGCGTCGGGCCCCGAACAACAGCGGGTCTGACGTGATAAAACGAGAAAGACGCAGAGAGCGTTGTAACACAAGCTCTTCCTTTTTTGGGATCTCTTCTGACACCTCCTGTTGGCGAACCCAGGCCGACTCTTGCGAGGAGAGGTAGAAAGAGGGTGGGAGTCGCAGGGAGTCGCAGAGAATCGCAGAGAGAAAGAGAAAAACGAGAGTGGACCGAGACCGGGACCAAACACTCCCCTATCGAAGCCAAGTCCAGGCGACCCGCGTGGTGGTGACGAACTAGAACTAGCCGTGGGGGGGGGCCGAGAGCCTCCCCTGATCAAGCCGAAACAGCGTTTCTTTTCAACACCCTCAACCCCAGTGTTTTGGAGACATTTCTTGACAGAGATGGCTGCGTCGATCTCGCGGTCGATACAGGATATTTGTTTTGATCTTCCGCATGATTGACGATCCAGCAACTCGCACCTGGGGGGAAGTCTTCTGCGAGAGTCAAACCGGGTCCAGCCAGAAACCCCATTGGGACTAGTGTAGGCTGCAGGTACACAACGGGCTCTGCCAATCAAACCCTTCATCCCGTGACAGGTGGGGCCCGAGAGATGGTTCTGGCCAGTCACATTATACCAGAAGAAGACTAGTGCACACTGCAGGTTTAATTGCGATGACTCGCTTGATTTTGGTGCTTTCACCCGACTGCTCTTCAGTCTCGGGTTCGTGCTGTTGTCAAGACGTAGTTGGACTGATCCAAACTGAATCATCCTTCTAATATCGAGTCAATTTCAAGGATAGACAGGATTCATATCACCGCAAAGTGGCCTTAATATGTATAGCATATATTATTGATTCATCCTGCCTCTGCTCCGCAAGGACAAACCCGCACTACCGCCGTGTTGCAGCCAATAATGATCTCGGGGGGTGCTTTTTATATCTTCGACCATGTCGCACCACAGAGTCACTTACGTATGCTATCGTTTCAACGTGACTTGTGTTCGCATTTCAGGTAATCGAGATTTAGTCAATGGGCAACGAATGAGATGATCATACTGGAAGCACAGACAGGTTCTTCAAAACGCAGACTCTACCTATCTCGTCAAAACTTCCTTCTGTTTCTAGCGGGAGCCCTGTGCATAGAATTGCCATTTTACACTACCTTAAAATTCTTAGCCCAGATGAGTTGCAGGTGAGAAATCTAGGCCCCAAGTTGACCCGATGGGACCTGGAAAGAGTCAAAGACTTAGTCCCGAGTGGACAATCCTCCGACCTGAGCTGATCTGGACAGTGGTATTTGGGTGCTTTGTGCGTATCTCAACCCTACTTAGTGATGACGATATCATGGCTACCTATCGGTGCTCATGTTGGAGGCCTTGACCGGGTAACACCATCAACCTAAATACTATGCCCTTTCGGGCAAGAAACGGTGACGATCTAGCGTTCGACATTCAAAGGTTAATAGGAATTTGTCAGGATCCTGTAGAAGACTGATTGCCAAAGGGCTAGAATAACAGACTGTGCTGATGAAAAGTCCGTTTCAACTAACGGGGCCATGAGACTATTTTAAGAAATACGTTTGTCATGAAACAGCCCGAGGATCGATGTGATGGAAAAACAATTTCCCAATGAGTGTAGTATTTGGCCCTAAAGGGTATTTGGTACTGAGTTCCCGGTAACCATATATAATGTGAAAGGGTCCTATGCTCTTACAGAAGCCTAGTTCCAATGACGCAGACAAGAGTCTTCCCATAGGAATTACGTCCTAGAAGCAACCTCAGCATCGTAATTCATTCACTTACAACCGGAAAAGATAGAGCAAGACATTGACGATACTTGCAACCGAAACCATGCTACAAGCAATTTTCAACCACGGCTGCTATATTATACCTACTGCAAACGCTTTGCATTGCCGCGAAGCGGCTAGTCTGTACAATGTACCCGAACAAAGTCCTTAAGAATGGCATAGTTGATATCCCTGAACTCAATCCCTCTCTCGGTAATGTAAGGATGGCACTATCTACGCTTTGATCGACAACAGAAACATCAAATGGGCGGGGGTATTTGAATAATGGGACGCTACTCTCCTCCCTAACCAGACCGCTTAGAAGGTCTCCAGTTCATCGGCCACGCCTTCCTCGTCTTCGGCAGGGATCTCGAATCCATCCTTAGCGATTATTAGCCACACAGTCCAGACTTGTACAAGTGCCCTACGTCTATATGGGGCAGCAGCTGGGCGGGAATACTCACCTCAGTCGAGTACAGGATACCCTGGATGTGCTTCACCAGCGTGTCCTCCTCCTTTTCAATCTCGGGGTTCTCCTCGATGGCAGTCTGCAGGAGCAGCTCGATATCACGGAGCTTGGCAAAGTAAAAGTCACGCTCCTTTTCCAGACCGGCGATGGCCTCCTTCTGTGTCGCAATCTCCTGCTGCAGAGCTGCCGTCGCGGCACCAGCACCGCCCGCCGCGCCGGCCACACGGGGAGCACGAGAGACGGATGTGGTGGGAGTGACTCCGCGACGCGAGCTAGAGGAAGCAGCACGGGGAGCAGCGACCGGAGCGGCGCCGCCGGGAGCGCCAGAGGCCTTGCGACGGCCAACGGCGTCGTACTCACCACCGGGGTAGTGCTGGTCCCAGTACTTCTTCACCCACTGCAGGAACTCGAGATTGTCCTGCATGCGACACTTTGTAAGGGACTCGACGGGAATCGGCTTCACAACATTGTGACGGGTGAAGACGTCTGGACGGAAGAAAGAAGAGAAAGCGTCAGAATGCTGCTCAAGGCTCATGTGGTCGGGGTTCCAACACGGGGTTGTTCGGACGTACTCTGGAGGACTTTGAAGTTTTGAAGGTAGGCGTATTCGCTGTTAACGTTGAACTTGACCCGGGACATGGGCACATCCACTATCGTAAGGAACTCGTCGCATTAGTGATGCTTGAAGCCAAATGTTGGCGATCTGACCGCCGATCCCCGAGACATCTCGCAATCGGAGTGCCACTCACTGAATATCGAGTCGAAGATCTGGCATAGCGCAGCACTGTTCAACATCGATCGAGTCTCGCGTCAGTCCAATCCTGTCCAATCCACGGTGCTGACCCTCAGGGGCGAGAGGAGAGAATGAGGGGTGGCCTCGATCATACCCGGTTCCGCACTGCTCGATCTTGGTGATGTTCAGCTGGAGCAGGTTGTTCAACCATGCCAGGAGTTCTTGTCTGTCGAGAAACCGCAATTAGTCGCCCGTTCCATGCCATTCCGCAAGCATTGTCGATAAGGGGGGGGGGAACGCCCGACCTGGATTCACCCATGGTGGGGTAGTTATGGCCGGGGCCGAAAAATCTCGAGGGAACGGAGGAGACGGACAGGGAAGGGGAGGAAGAGAATAATGTGTGAAAACAAGAAAACGCCGAAAGCTCAGAGTCTCCTCGTCTTGGCTTTGCCTGTCAGTGTTGATGGAAAAACAGCCGTGGATTGTTTTGATGCCAAAACCCACGGATCACAACTGGCGCTAAACAATCATCACAGCCAATCAGACGGGCTTAGATAATGTTGATGCCTTAGGCGGTGAGAACTACTTCTACTCCTCGTTTACGAGAGAAACTCAAAGTACGCTGGACATCGATCGATTCAAGATAAATTAACGATTCAATCGCCAAAGACATGCACTGTATGTACCATTCCATGCCATGTATTAGTCTAGCAGATAAATCACGGAGCATCTATGTCTTGATAACCCCCATTCCATTCCTCCAGTACCCAATCTTCCGAGCCCGAGGTGTGATCCAGTAAAAAGCAACGCTAGAAATGAGAGCAAAACGACAGCTAAATGAGACGAAAGGTATCAACAAAATACAAACAGATGCAAAACCAAATCACTCCTCCAGCAGCTCAATGCCATCCAATCCGTAGCCGAAATCCATAATGACGGCCCGCGAGTCCTGACTGGTTGCCACGATCCGTCGGTAGTCGGACTGAACGTTCAACATCCAGCTAGTGGTCCAACCGGGCAGATCGATGGAGAGCTCGCCAGAGTCAGTGTCGAACACCTTGACACTCATATCGTAGCTCCCGCTCACGATGCGCTTGTTCATGTTGTCAAGGTGAAGCGACCGAATCAAGCCAGTGTGGCCACGAAGTTCGTTGACCAGGTCGCCGGTGTTGGCGTCGAACTGGTAGATGGTCCGGTCGTTACCACCGGTCAAGATGGTGCGGCCGTCATCGCTAAACTCGACGCAGGCAAGGCCGCGGTCCTTGCTGGGGAACTCTTTGACGCAGTGGCCATCCACAACGTTCCACAGCTTAGCCACGCCGTCACCACTGGCGGAGACGACGAGGTCACCGCGGAGTTGGACGGCGTTGACCGGGCCATGGTGGCCCTTAAGCTGCTTCAGAAGCGCGCCAGTGTGACGGTCCCACACACAGATGGTGGTGTCCTTGGAGCACGACACAATGTACCGGTCATCGAAGCAGACATCCAGAACACCGGCGCGGTGAGCAACAAGGCGGTGAATTGGGCGGTAATCATTCTTGACGTCCCAGACAATGCAAGTGAAGTCTGAAGACCCAGTCACCATGATCTCCTCGTCAAACTTCAGGCAGAGGATTGAGGCACTGTGATAGTCGGCGGGCTGCTCCATTGGCGTGACAATGCCTGCTGACGGAGTGGAGGGCGGGCATATGGTCGCAATCGGAGACTTTCCGAGAGCTTGCTGCGCCGGGTTGTTCACGGGTCCGGCCACAGCCACATCACCTGGGGGCGGGCCGATGATCTTTCGGCAAGACCAAGGGTAGTGAGCGTCCCACACACGAATCGTGCGATCGCGAGAACCAGTGATGATCTTGTCCTCATCGAACTGGGCACAGTACACACTGTCTTGGTGGCCATGTAGGTAGATTGCCGCGGCCTTGCCCTCTTTCCAGCGTTGCTCGAGAGCTCGGCGGACAAAGTACAGACGCTTCCAATCTTGGCTGGGCGCTGACTTTCCCAGGCCAACGGGTTGCTTCTTCTTTGTGGCCGTGGCGCTGGCTGGTCGGTGGGGATAGGCGCCGCGAAACACATGCTTCCAGACGTGCGGAGAGGACGCCTGGCGATACCAGGACTTTGACACAGACTCTGCCTCCATCAGTGATGCAGGGTCGAGATACGACAGCACTTGGGCCATAACTTCCGATGGAAGGTAGGAGACCGGATCTATAAAAGTTAGTCGACTGAATATAATCAAGTATCGCTTGATAAACTTACCGAGGCGAAGAATGTCCAGGTCTGTATCCGAGAGATCGGAGCCATCCCGAAGATCAATACCAATTCCACTCTCCGAATCATTGGTCAATCTCATCTCCGAGGTTTTGATCCAATCCCACTCCATCTTGGCCATTTCCAGTCTTGCCAACTCCATCTGTTCATTCTGGGCAGCGGCCGCAGCTCGGGCCGCCGCGCCCGCACATAGATCATCTGGTAGAATTGGGGGCTCGAATCCATGGCCAGGAATCGGGGCCGGGATGGAGGCAGTTGGAACGTAGAATCCATGCAGTGCAGAGACGCTGTTCAGCGAAGGGCGGCGATTAATGTTGCCTGTGTTAGGGCCGTGGGACCACGCCCGCGAGCGCACACCCCAGCTTCCTGACGCAGCATTGCGCTTGTGGCTGGAGTGGCCTGCAGTGTGGTGGTAGTGGCGGCTCTCGTCATTCTGCTCCTCTCCTGAAACAGGCAAGTTCTGCTTCGAGGACTTGTTACGGAGAGTGACAGAAAGACGACGACCCAGGGCCACTAACCCATCCATAGGATGACGCAGGCTAGAGAAGCTCTTGGCTGCCCGACGCCGGGGTGCAGCCTCTGGAAAGGGCTCCATCTCTTCAACGGCTGACGCATCGTCATCGCACGCCTCCACCAGGGAGGCCTTTTGCCACTGGTCAAAGGTATAGTCCTTTGGCAGTGCAATTGGGTGTGCAGCAGTCCTGGGGCGTGGACGGAGTGATAGCGAGGGGCGGCGTCGTGAGGCAATGCCGACGGTGTTATCTCGTGGCGACATGACGTGGGGTCGGGCGGGTAATAGGAGGCAGCGAATTCACGAACGACTCGACGTGGACAACGTTTGCAGCTGAGGATTCAGATGTAGTGTGTGACAATAAATGACTGGACTTTTGTTGCGATCCCCTTCTAGATGTATTCAAATCGGGGTCAAATAGCAATGGCGGTCTTTCGGTCTTGTCGCAGTGCAACGGGATAAGGAGGCAAGTCTAACAGTGTATCGGCGGCTGGGAAAAGAAAAAGACTGTGAAAATTAAAAACAACAACAATCCCAGGCTAAAAAAAATGGTATCAGAGAATGAATGCAAGTGGGATCAGAACACCAGAAAAAAATATAAGTAACAACGAAAGAAAAGAGAAGGGCGCAAGGAGTAAGAAGTAGGGAGAGAAGAATTCCAGAAAAGAAGTGAACCAAAGGGCCTGAGGGTTTCAGGCGGTGAATCGGGGAAGTATCAGTGACTTGACGATAGAGTAGATCAGGTAGTAAGAATTATGTACTCCGTACTCTCCGGGGCATCCAGATTTTGCAGGGGTTAGATTTTTTTTGAACATCCGGGGGCAAATCATGGGGGATTGACAGACGAGAGAAGTAGTGCTACCCTGTGGTTGGTATTGATTAGGGAAGCCTGTGAAGTACCGAGTACTTTCGGGCTGAACCAGCCTTCCGGCGGCGAGTGGCGGTTCAGGCCATCCGATCCAGGGATTCAGCCAACTTTCACTCTCTTCGGGAGAATTAGGGGGGTGGAGGTTTTCTTCTCTGGAGTTAGAAGCCGCGGGACAATCTGAAAAAAGTTAGACCTGGCTAGGGCCTATAGATGACATCTTTCAATTGAAGATTGGTAGATCTGGTTCATCTGTACTTCGGAGGGGCTGGCCGATGCCAAATCCAACTACACAAATCCATTTCTCACCTCGAATCCATGAAAGAAGAACAAGCAACAACGGACTTGGATATCAGGATCTAGCAACCTCTAATTACGAGACTGTGAACAACAGGAAAGGCAAGACCAAGACAAAGAAACATCACATTGAGACATCACCGGAAAAGCAAAACGCATCATGGCAGCCATGACCAGCACCAAGGCCATTGCATCTACCCGGAGTTGTATCTCAGCTCTGCTGGGCCTGACCATCAGAGCTGTCTCCACAAATAGTGGGACTCAGTTTCTCGGCCTCTTCATACTTGCGCTCGAGGAGCAGAGCCACAAGTTCCTCCCGCTGCTGTTTCATCGCCTCTTTGGGGAGGCTTGGAAGACTCCTGTCGTAGAGGACAGATGCTAGTCTGTTTAATGCCAGGAGAGACTGGCCGCATTTCGAGTAGTCTGTACTATATTAGCGACAAGAAGAGAATGAAAGAAATTTGTATATTATACCGAGAGCGCTCGCATCCTCCGCGGTAAGGGTCAAGGCCGTATAAGGTAATGAAGGCATTCCGTTCAGTGCTATTTGGCTTAAAGCGCCTCTGGATAAGTACAGCGTCCGTGCGTATATTCCCGCCATAAATGCCCTTGTTGAACTTGCGGATGGCCTCCTTTCGCGGAGAAGTATCTGTTTTAAGCGTATCCCGTACCCATATTGAGAGAGCTCTGTTTCGGAGATCCATTTGGCTCCCAACAACCCAGTCTAAATCTAGGCCTTGAAACTCGACTTTATCCTCGACTTTCGAGGTTCGTTCCGTGAGAGCCGCGACCTGAGCTCGAAGTGCTTTAAGGGCCTCGGATAACTCAAAGCCAGCATCGTTCGCTGCAATGCCCTGCTCAGCATGAAACTGTAGCGAGGGCGTATCGCTAGCCATTCTCTGTATGCAGGTGGGAAGCGAGTTTTCCCTATCCTCGACGGAACTGTGGTAGTAAATCTGGGTTTGATGCTACAGGAAGAATAGATTAGTTAAAGTCTTTGTAGGGAGAAGAAGATACGTAATAGACTTTACCGTTGAGTCGGGTGCCGGTGGGTTCAGACTCAGATTTATCTTCTTCCGGAGCCCGCCAGCCCCTTCAAGAGGTAGTCTTTTCTTGCTCTTATTCGATCTTTAACAAGGCGTGTGTAGAGGATATGTTGGTGGGAGAAAGTTGGGAGGGAGTGGCCTGCCATCTTAGAATCTGTACGGAGTACGAAGATCCACACTTCTCCACAGACTAGGATAACAAACGGCTACTGAATTCGCCATCGTCTGGCAAGACAAAACAAGTATAGTGCAATCACATCCAAAAGACAACATACTCTAAAAGATCGATCTAGTAAGCTCTGGAAGAGGTGAAGCTACTGTAGTACAGGGACACAGGGCGGTATTTTGGTAACCTGAAGCCAACGAGTTGATTTTTTCTTGGAGAGATTGTCTGCTCAATACCCCTTCTGTCCCAATCTCTTTGTCTTCCTTTCTGTCACTTGCTGGACTGATTTTCCAGTTTCCACATGGCCTCGCTTGCATCCTCATACACCTACCGCTGGGTAGGTTATGCTTCAATTTGCGCTCTAAGATCTTGAATTTGAATACATTGCCCAGACCGAAGCACCCCAAGGATTGGGATTAGCTTGCCTTCATTTAGTGAGGCGCTTTTGAAATCTGGATGAGCACCGAGTAGACTCTCTCGTCAGATATCTTCGATTGGTACATTCACTTGAATTGTTTCAATTAGATCTTTTTTTTTCAATAGCAGAAAGTCAATTAGGATTTGATAGGCGACCACAGGGAACAATGGGTTCGATCCTCGGCAGATGGTGTCATCGTTTTTGAGACTCTCGGTAGGCGTTAGCCCGAGACTCCAGGAACAAACCGAAAATTTTCTTTTTCTTAATCAGTTAAGAAGTAGAAATTGACTTTTTCTGTTTTGTTTGTCTTGATTGTATGTCCTGCATTTAGGGTTTGTATCTGACTTTCGAATCCCTCTGTCTATGGGTACCTGGGATTTTAGTACTGGCATTAACTGTCGACGGCATAACCATGTGGATGGCTTACGGCCCCCCAGAATCGACTCGCGATGGCACAATTAATAAGACTTGAATGGTCAATATTTACTACCATAGACACAGGTATCTCAAAATCTGCAAACCCATCCCACTCACTCCTTATCTCACGACGCCCCAGTAACGACGCCCAAGGTCCCCACGCTTATTTCACCCAAACACCTTCTCATACCCGGTCAAAGTGAATCGGTAGCGAACATCACCCTTCTTCATACGCAGCATAGCCTCCTTCAAACCCTCCTCACTAATAGGAATCTCCTCCACCCAGCCCTTCAACCCCTTATCCGCAGCCAGCTGCAGCATATCTAGCATCTCCCGACGACTACCCAAGTGGCTCGCACCAATAAGCACACCATTAGCAATCAACGACTGCGCCTTGATAACCTGCCCCTCCTCCTCGGGCAGACCAACACTAACCCAGCGCCCATGCACATCCATCATGGACAGGTACTTGGCGAGATCAAAGCCCTCGGACGAATTGGCACAGTTGATAATCAAATCAAACGAGAAACGATGCTCCTTCTCCCAACCTTCCTCAGCGGTAGCAATGTACCCATCAGCACCCAACTTCCGCGCATCCGCCTCCTTCGCCCGCGATCGCGAAATAGCCCATGTCTCTGCGCCCAAAGCCTTGGCAAACATGATTCCAAAATGTCCGATACCGCCCAGCCCCACGATACCGACCTTCTTGCCGGGCCCGGCCCCATTGCGCACCAGCGGCGAGTACGCCGTCAGACCGGCGCAGAGCATGGGGGCGACGGTGTTGGTGGCCAGCGCGTCGGGGATTGGGAACACCCAGTGCTCGTGGGTGCGCACGTGCGACGAGTACCCGCCCTGGCTGACGATGCCGGTCTCGGGCCACTCGGAGCCGTACGTGTCCATCATCATGACGGGGCAGTAGGTCTCATTGTCGTTGCGGCATTGCTTGCACTCGCCGCACGAGTAGGACTGGGCGCCGACGCCGACGCGCTGCCCCTCCTTGATCAGGGTGACCTTGGGGCCGACGCGGATGGCCCGGCCGATGATTTCTTGGGGTGGTCGTTAGTCTGGGAGGAAAGCTCTGCGAGCAAGGAGGCGCTGGGCTTACCGTGTCCAACGCACAGAGGGAACTTTTGCTCGCCCCATCCGCCGCTGACAGTATGGACATCGCTACCGCACACACCGCAGGCCTCGATCTTGACGTCGACATCTGCGCGGTGTTAGAGCGTGAATGGTCAATCCGATGCAATGTCTCGAAGCTTACCATAATCACCGAAGGGCTTCAGCTTGTACTGCAGGTGCAAAAGATGCATGGTCAGCCCTTGACTACGATCACATCTCACGCAATAGTAAGACTCACGAAGCGCTTCTTGAACTCGGTGTAGGTCTCAGGGCCATCGACCTGGAAACCCTCAGCTTCCTCGGGGTAGGGCATTGTGATGTGTGATAGAAGATAAGAGTCGATTGAGATTTCAAGGTGCTGCAAGCTGGTTCTTGCAAGGATTCAATCAGAGACAGAAAAAAATAAATGCAGGAACTGGAAATGCGCGGGGAGGGGAACAGGGAGGGGTATATCAAAGCCGACTCCTCCCCGCTTCTGGCTAAATTCAAGAAAACAAGAAATCAAAAAAAAGAAGGAAAAATTAGATTTCTACCATCTCACAAGATCAAGGCACGACCCGCTCGGATCGCAGGCCCCGGCGCGGGATATCTCGAAGGCTCACAGTGGATACACTGGATATGTACACACTACACAGTACACACTTACACGGGGTGTCAATAACCCGTGTCGCCCCCGCGTATGCCGAGCTCGGAGAAGTTGCCGCACTGGACAGTGGACAGTGGAGGGGCTCCACCGGGCAAACTATCGGAGTAGATCCGGGAATCAACGCGCTGCATTCTCGCACGAGAGAGATCCGAGGGGCATTGAGTGGACATATAATGGTCCCGTGGTCTGGGCGTGGGTGAAAAACATTCATGAATGGAATCACAATCTCTCCTTTTTTTCTCTGTTCTCTATATCCTTCGCAGGCGTGTATAGACGGCATGTCGCGGGGGGAACAAGTTGATGCGTGCTGGACGAGTTGATGGACAAGTCGATTTTTCCACCAATGAGTGACTCGGGAGAACAGCGTTCCGGTTTGGGTAATTTGGTTATCGTTCGATAAGACAGAATTTGAATCCCGTAGGGCTTGTGGTTAGGGTTTGGAAGTCTGTTCATTATTTATTCACAGTCTCTATGGGTAGGTCATAGTTCCAATTTGATGAATAGTGATATAGTCCTCCACTTTACACGCGTATGACCTCAACACAGCTACAAGACGACTACAACAATGGACACCCGGCAAAGTCACGAGGTTAAAATCATTATATAATCATATACAACGTAGGTATTCTTTATATCCATTTCCTCTCACGATCACACCACGTCAGGTAGAGACAGCTCCACGTCCAGCGCACCCTTAATCTTATCCGCAACCTCCTTGGCTTGGGGCTCACTGAGACGAGCCAAAGGACGACGGGGATACCCACCGTAACCATAGTACGACTGAATCGCCGACTTGGTACCGGGAATAGCAGCCTTGGTGAGCACCCAGTCCGCCGCACTCAACTGCTGCTGCGCCTCCATGGCCTCTGCGAACTTGCCCTCGGACCAGAGGGTGAAGACGCGCACGCACAGGCGCGGGATCACATTCGCACCCCCGGCCAGAATGGCCGAGCCACCCGACGCCAGCGTCTGCAGGGTGAAGTCGGCGATACCGCCAAAGGCGACGTAGGGGTGCTTTGCGTCGGGCTTGGCGACGGTGGGCGCGGCGCGCTGGGCGGGTGCCAGCGGGGAGGACGGGGTGATGGCCCCCAGGGCGGCAGCGACGCGGGTCAACTTGCCGGTGTTGGCGCAGGTGAACTTGGTGCCGATGATGTTGGGATGCTGAGAGATGCGGATGATGAGGTCGGAGTCCATGTCGATGCCGGCGACGGCGCCGGGGTAGTTGTATAGGATGAGGGGGATGGGCGAGCCGTCGGCGACGGCAGTGAAGTACTCGTAGATGGTCTCGTCGTTGCCGACGGCGTAGCGGTAGTAGCTGGGTGGCACGATGAGGGCGTACTCGCCGCCGGCCTGGGCGACTTCCTTGCAGAGGTCGATGGTGCCACGGATGCTGTTCTCGCTGGCGCCGGCGATGACGGGCACGTTGGTGAAGCCGGCTTCGTCAAGGGCGGAGCGGGTTTCCCGGGTCACTGTGGCGCGCTCCTCGCGGGTGAGATGGACGGCTTCACCGTTGGAGCCCATGGTGACCAGGCCGACAAGACCGGCCTTGGCCAGGCGCACGGCGTGGCGGCGAATAGCGGCCACATCGAGATCCTCCGTGTCGGGGTTGAAGAAGGTCATGGTTGGCGCATACACGCCGGGGCGGAGAGGAGTGAGCGGCATGATGGTGGTGGTGGTGGTAGTAATAGTAGTAGTAGTGAGGTGAGGATGAGGCTGGGAGCGTGGTTTAGCTGAAGCCCTAATCTACATGCAATGGCAGGAGGTACAAATCTGGGGATGTGACTTACAGAGGGAGCTGAAGAGGGGTTAATGATGAAAATAGCAAAAAAGGGCTGCTTGGGTTACTTTTTAACCAGGCCCCGTGTCTTTCCATCTGTCATAAACATCCCCCCACGTCGGTTGATTCTCCGACGCCTTTTGGATGAATGTGAGTGGCGGACAATTGGATTCCACCAATTGCCGGTGAATGACGAAATGTGGGGGACGCTTCTACGCCGAGGAGGGGGCTCGGGGAAATGCGCGGCGATGATGAGGAGCGCAGAGCATGGAAAGAGGTGTAGATTGAAAGATTTGATAAAGATGGAAGTGTTGGACATACAGGCCATCATGGAAAGGACATTCTCACTACAGAACTATATCATCTTCTCCAAATGGCGAGGGAGTAATCCAAGCATCTCACACTTCAAATGCCTTCACCTCCACAACGCCAACCCCGCGCCCGATAAGATAATAACGTCGGCTATTGACCAGAATTCAATCGCCGGAAGAATTATCTCCAGCAACGAGAGACCCCCCATTTCATTGCTTCTTCCTTTTCTAATCCCTCCTCCCTCGATACATTCCTCTTCAATCGTGCATTTTCCTTGTCTTTCAGTTCCTGTCATATCAAACACGAGCAATCATGGCTCCTCCTAGCGTGTTGATGGTAGGTGCAATTGACAGCTCCCCGGCTAAAATGGCGGCTAATGAATGACCAGGTCGGTACGGGCGAGTACACCACCGGCTTCGTCGGTGGTGCTGCGTCTGGCTCAGACAAGAAGGTCGGCGTCGTCGGCCTGACCATGTTCGACTTGCGCCGTCGCGGCAAAGTCGGCGATCTGAGCATGGTGGGCGTGTCGGGCAAGAAGTTCGCAGGTATCCGTAAGTGAACAACGAGTGGAGAAAGAATCAAAGTCATTCTCAGCTCACACTTTTCTCAGGCGACCATCTTCACCGCAACATCTCTCAAGTATACAACGGCCTGGACACCTCCTTTGCCTCCTTCCCTGCCGACGACCAAACCGACCCAGACGCGTACAAGACCGCCATCGACGCCCTCCCCAAGGGCTCCGCCATTACCATCTTCACCCCAGACTCAACCCATTTCCCGATTGCCCTCTACGCCGTCGAGCGCGGCCACCATGTCCTTATCACCAAGCCCGCCACCCAAATGCTGGCCGACCACCTCGCCCTCGTCGAAGCGGCCCGCAAAGCCGGCGTCTTCGTCTTCATCGAGCACCACAAGCGCTTTGACCCGGCCTACGCCGACGCCCGCTTCAAGGCGCGCTCCATGGGCGACTTCAACTACTTCTACAGCTACATGAGCCAGCCCAAGAGCCAGCTGGAGACGTTCAAGGCCTGGGCGGGCCGTGACTCCGATATCTCCTACTACCTCAACTCGCACCACATCGATATCTGCGAGAGCATGGTGCCCGAGTACAAGCCCGTAAGGGTGACGGCCACCGCGTCGCAGGGTACCGCGGCGGCGTTGGGCTGTGTGCCGGAGACGGAGGATACGATTACCCTGCTTGTGGAGTGGCGGCGCAAGGACGACCCGGCGAAGATTGCGACGGGTGTGTATACGGCCAGCTGGACTGCGCCGCAGAATGCAGGTGTGCATTCGAACCAGTACTTCCA